>CANUEP010284096.1:0-223340 GCA_947857235.1 Jatropha podagrica | reverse complement strand
TATATATATATATATATATATATATATATATATATATATATATATATATATATATATATATATATATATATATATATATATATATAAACAGCATAGATGCAATTTGTTTATATTTTTACCCTGAAGGAACTAGAATTATTATTAGAATATAGGAAGATATTCAAGTGATTAAAACTTGGAATTTCTATTAGGAGACTTGACATACAATACAATAAGGTAAAAGGGAAAAATAATAGAAATGGCATAGTCCGTAAAATTATTAATTGGTTTAGTAGCTTTTAACTGTCTTAATAATAATGAAACGCTCATCTAAATTTAAATTAGTAGTATAAATATTAATTATGTCACTGTACAAGACATACGATTGTCTGAAAAACAGTGGCTCAAATTCATTAAAAACGTTTTTGAATTCACAATTTGGTTTTTGACTAGCTAGGTGGGGAATTTAGGATAAAAGAAGGACCAGTGAAAGAAAGAAGAAGAGAAATAATGTAAATTAGTTGGAATACGTGGCGATTTATTTAAGGATCAAAAGTAGTGGCAGTTGGATGGAGCTGTCAACTGAAGGGGACCAAGTAGATTCGGCTCAGTCCGGAACTAGCTAGAATCAAAGTTGGCCCATTAATAATTGTTTCATTAAAGATGGTAGTTACGTTATTCTTACTGACCCATTTTTATTTGGGTCACTATTTTGACCGATCCAATCCTAAACCCTGCACCATAACCCAATAATTGAAGCTCTGCATTTTGTTTTTAGCCTTTTCTTTTGTTTCTTCTGTAAAAGTAAATAGTACAGCTTGTACAAATGAATCTCATTAATATCTATATATATATATATATATAAAAGCAATTTAATGTGTCTATTGCATAAAAATAGAAATTCAAATCCAAACTGGAGACGTGAGTCAAAGTTAGAGAGACTAATATATTACAAAAAGATCCTAAAACGTTTATACAAATGATGTAAAATAGAGAACTATATATGAAAATGCAGGTCCAATATACACATATTCAACAGGGTTTAAGCAACATTTGTACATAACCGATCCTGAGTTTGTGAAGGAAATGAACCAGTGCAATACTCTGGCCTTAGGCAAGCCTCCTTATGTGACTAAAAGATTTGCGCCCATGTTTGGCAACGGTATTATGAGATCCAACGGTCACTTTTGGGCTCTACAACGCAAAATTGTAGCACCAGAATTTTTCATGGGCAAGGTCAAGGTAATGCTTCCTTTTCAATTAAGTAGAAAATTTTAATCTTAAATTTTCCAATTTTTTTTATTTGTTGGGATACAATGGACGGTAATAACATTGCCAGGTACATAAACTGTGATCACTTCATTAGCTATAATCTATATATCTTGGAGAAAAAAAAAAAAAAAAAAGAAAATTAATGTATTGGTCCATGAAATACACGCAGAGCATGGTGGGGCTAATGGTGGAGTCAACCCGCGTCTTGATAGGAGAGTGGGAGCAATGCCTTGAAACCCAAGGTGGAGTCCAGGCAGAAATTAGAGTTGATGAAGATTTGAGGGGTCTCTCTGCAAATGTCATTGCAAGAGCCTGTTTTGGGACCTCTTATTTCAAAGGCAAACAGATTTTCTCTAAGCTTAGATTTCTCCATAAAGCCCTCACCAGGCAAGGAACCCTCTTTGGCTCCACAAATTTCCGGTGCGTACTTTAATTACTTCCCATTTCGGTACTGCCTCTGTAAATTAATAGCTTTACAGTTTATTTGAAATGTAGATCACTTAGCTTTTATTTTATTTTTCTTAGAAAGAACTGCAGAGAGATTAGCAGCTTGGAAAGAGAGATAGAGACGTTAATATGGGAGACAGTTCAAGAACGCCAAAGGCAAAGTTCAATTGAAAAGGACTTAATGCAGCTAATACTTGAGGAGGCTGTGAACAATACTAATGCAGGAAAACTTTCGCCGAAGCAATTTATAGTTGATAATTGCAAGAGCCTATACTTTGCAGGACATGACACAACTGCGATTTCTGCTACTTGGTGTTTGATGCTTCTTGCTTTACATCCAGATTGGCAATCTAAAATTCGGGCAGAGATCACTCAATGTTGCAATAACGAATTGCTGGATGCAAATTCACTGTCCAACCTAAAAACGGTATTAATCAAGATTCATTTTTTATTTTTTTTGTCGAAGTTTCTAGTGATGATTTATTTTACTTTGAATAGGTGACTATGGTGATTCAAGAATCACTGAGGCTATTCCCACCGGCAGGGTTTGTGGTAAGAGAGGCATTTGCAGAAGTTCAACTTGGAAACATTACAATCCCAAAGGGAGTGTGCACATGGACTTTGATTTCAACATTACACAGGGATCCTAAAATCTGGGGACAAGATGCTGACAAGTTTAGACCAGAGAGATTTGCTCATGGGATCTCTAAAGCTTGCAAATTTCCTCAAGCTTATATCCCATTTGGAATTGGGACTCGCTTGTGTGTGGGTAGAAACTTTGCTATGGTGGAATTGAAAATTGTTATTTCGCTTATCATCTCCAAGTTTGTATTAACCTTATCTCCTAATTATACGCATTCTCCTGCTTTTAGAATGCTTGTGGAACCTCAGCATGGTTTACAACTTCTAATCCAAAAGATTTAATTAGCCAATGGATTTAGAAGATTATTATATATATGTTATGTTCATGCTATAGTTATATATACACAATATGTGTTTCTGACTGTTCATTGGACATTCACTTGCGATAGTACTTATGTTTTTAGTGTTCTGTTTTGTTTCGTGGCTTTTTGTTTGATTTTATTTCTGTATCAGAAGAAAATAATAATAGGTTGGTTCGATGTTGAGTGGTTTAAATATATTCTTATCATATTCAGGTTTAAATTTGATAACATATTTATATTTTATGGTTTTATTTGTTGAGATATCAAATTTTGACACCAATATATAAATACAATGAAAATTATTCATTTTTAAATTTAGTTACTATGGAAATACATTCGACTAGAAACCAAGCTGGTTCAATTTAATTTGACTCAGTTGGCCAAATGTTCATTCCTAGATGCAAGTATATTCTTATGCAGTCCTTTTTTTTTTTTCCTTCATCGGCGGTGGAAACATTTTCCTCTCGGACCAAAAACATTCCTTATGGGACGGACAGTAAATGACAAGGAAAAGTTTTCTTGTTGGACGGAAATTTTTCTATCAGCCTCCTGATGCACTGTCGCTTGTAAACTATGGACTTCGGGATTTCGGCCAGCTTGTTTAAAATTGGAGTGGTCCGTTATTTTAGGCTCAGTTAACCTGTCAAGTTCTATTTGTAGGCCGATGATGTTAGCCGGCTTGTTTAGTCATTGTTAAGGCCCATATTTCCGTATTTATCCTGTCGTTCGACGGTATCATCATTGAAATGTTCGGCCATGGTTTCAGTAGTTTTGTGATTTAGTCTTTTTGTCGTATGGTCGTTTTCATTTTTTCAAGTAGGTCAGACTTATTAATTTCATCGGTTTTGTCGAACGACATGCCGGAGAAGACGCGATATTTTTGAATAAAATGAAATAAATAAAAATGCTTAGAAGAAAAAGGCTGACATCACCCGCCAGCTTTGTTTGTTAATTTAATTATCAGTTTGTGACTGGCTCGCATTAAAAATTAAAATTCCCACACTAAAAAAGTTAAAAAAAAATTATTTTATTTTTTAATTTGAACTCGATACGTATCTTCTATCTCCTGACTGCAAGCTGCAAAACGAACCACCTCCCAAGATCTGAAAATTCTTAACATCTCTGCTCAAAGGTTTTACTTCTCCTTTTTAACAAACTCTGGTTTTATTAAATCCCTTATCCTACAGATCTACATAATAAGATTACCAGCAAATTCCATTCGGGTATTCATTTCATTTCATTTCGCAGATCCAATCATGGATTTCATGAAGGTCTTCGACCAAACAGTCCGTGAAATGTGAGCTTCCTATCCTCTCTCTTTCGCATTATTTCTTCAAAATTGCTCGATATTTTTTTTGGCAATTTTTTGAGTTTTTGCTTTTGATTTCAGAAAGAGAGAGGTTAATCTCAAGGTCCTGAAGGTTCCTGAGATCGAACAGAAGGTAATTAAATCGAGTTGCTGTATATAAATTCTTGTTAAAAATTTGTCGTATGATTATATTTCCAGTTCCAATTAAGAAGGTGCTGATCTCATGGAAATCTACTAGGAATCAGTTCAAAAATGGCGTCAAGTTATTCTATTGACCTCATTTTATACTCGAAATTGTGATTTCAGCATTCTCTAATTTGTTGTTTCATTTTTTAGATCAAAGAGCTTGTATTTTTTTTTTCTATATGCGGTTTGCTCTATCTTTTACCATTTGTTGATGCAGGTGCTGGATGCAACTGATGATGCTCCTTGGGGTCCTCATGGCACAGCATTGGCAGAGATTGCACAGGCCACTAAGAAATTGTAAGTTCTAATTTGCTTTTTCGCCTTTTTGGAACATTTTTCTTAGTAATGATTTAACGGATGGAATGACTTTATTTTCTTGTGCGTCGTCCTGCAATATCTTTTAGCACCGAATGTCAGATAGTTATGAATGTTCTGTGGGTAAGATTAGGTGAGACAGGCAAAGACTGGCGACTTGTCTATAAGGTAAATCTTTATAGTTTTAGCTTATCTACTTCAGAATTTCCAATACTGTAACTAGAAACTCATATATGATTCTCAATCTTGTTGCCTTGCTGGTCTTTTTAACGCGTCTATTCAAATTATTTGGAATACATTGGTGTCAGGCATTATCTGTTATTGAGTATTTGATTGCACATGGATCTGAACGTGCTGTTGATGACATAATAGAACACACATTCCAGATATCAGTGAGTTCTGTTTTTCATTACTAAACTAAGGTTGCATATCATCATTTTAGTGGCATTCAGAAAAGAACTAAATTTCTCTGACTTTTGTTTCCCTTATTTATTTGTTGGCAAAGTCACTCTCAAGTTTTGAATATGTTGAGCCAAATGGAAAAGATTCAGGGCTAAATGTGCGGAAGAAGGCAGAAACTATAGTGGGCCTCTTGAATGATAAGGAAAAAATACAAGAAACCAGAAATAAAGCTGCCGCAAACCGTGAAAAGTAAGTGGACTCTTCAAAAACTAAAATTGTGTCTCTCTTGCATTTTTGGTGCTGAAATGTTGTTTGCCGCTCTTTTTAGGTACTTTGGTCTTTCATCTACTGGAATAACTTATAAATCAGGTTCAGCCTCATGCAGCGGCAGCAGCTTCCAGAGTAGAAGTAGTACAAGAGACAATGATAGTTTTAGAGATGATTATAGAGATAAAGATCGTTATGGAGATGAAAAAAGTGCAAAAGATGTCTATGTGAAGTCACGTCAAGCAGGTAAGAGTGATGATCGAGGGAACACTTTGAAGAAGGGCTCTACGCGTGTTGGCAGGTTTGGATTTTTATTGGTCAGTGCATATGTTCACAAGTTACATAAACATCCATGGCTATAATTATTGGTGGATAAGTGCCAACATTTTTAAAATAATGGAGCTTGAACTCTATTTTCATGAATTCAATTATTCTTGATAGTTGTTGGCTGCATATTTCCTGTATCACACTCTGGTATACTTCTTGATAGGTTTTGATGGATATCTGTTGTACTAATGATGTTTTTACATATTATGCAGTCTTATGTTCGTAGTATCATTTGGTTAGACAAACAACTTGTACCACTTATAAACACTCTTCATATATTCTTATGATATGTTGCTAATTTCTTCCCTTTTCTCCAGCAGGGATCAGAATAAGTTGTCAATCAATGCATCAAAATCACCCTCTAAGTTAAATGACACTAACAAGAACAATTCAGTTACTTCTCAACTCTCAAGCGCGATTACAAGTAATTATGACAATGACTTTGATGACGATTTTGATCCCAGGGGAACTTCCAGCTCTAGTAAGTATTCTGGATAATATCTTAATATAAGAGAATGTTGTGATGTGTATTTTTATTGAATTTGTTTGGAAGAAAATGTATTAAAAGAACAACACTATCCCAGAACAAAAAGAAAGACTAAAAGGGCACCTTTTAAGGCCCTTTTGCAAGAGTATCATAATCATACTTTGCTAGAATTCATGAGTCAGAAAGAAGATGTGATTGTTGTGCATGAGCATTTAATAAAATTTTACTTGATAGTGAAGCAGTTATTTAAATGCACAGCCTTGGAGGCTGAGTTTATTATTTTGCATATAACAGTTGTATTGCGCAATATATAATAATGGATATATACGTTTATACAAACATATTTGAACTTGTACTTACATGAAACATACAATGTTCATATCTTGTTTTTACTGTACTTACTCAGTGCTTGGAATTCATATGGATGCAATACTTGCCAAAACATTTCTTACTATATAGTTGTGATTTACAGAGTCTGCTGCTGAAACTTCTAACAAAGTTGATCTGTTTGGACAAAGTTTGATTGGTGACCTCATGGATGCACCAACATCTATTCCCACAGAAACGTCAGCCATAGGTGGCAATTCACCAGACGTTGATCTGTTTGCTGATGCAACGTTTGTATCAGCACCACCCCAAGTTGAAAAGGGAGCAAGTTCTCAATCTCAGGTCAGTACCTACTCATCCCAGTTTCCAATCTAGCTCTCTTGTGACTTTTTGAGTGTAGAGTGTAGAAGCTGTTATGTGTTTCAAATTGGGTGCCAAGACTTTGATTTTGGTTGTTCCATTTGTTGTTGAAAATTTAAGTATATTTGTACCAATTGTTGCTGTGTGTACTAGATAGTATAAATGGCTTGGAATTTCAAGAATGAAAATTACATAACTTGTTAGTTTGTAATCCTAGTGGTGCATGATTGTAGTCATGGAATTTAGAATGTATGCCTTCACGGTAGATACTAAAGTATTCTTCACTTATTTTGATAACCATCTCTGCAGACCCAGGTTGATCTGTTTGCTTCACAATCTGATGTCCCTCCTGTAGTTCCTGCAACAGTTGATTTCTTTTCTACTGACGATCCAGTTGTGCAACCAGGGACCAAGACTCAAAATTCTGATCCAACACACAATGGCATTGTTGACCCATTTGCTGCCGTCCCATTGAATAACTTTGATGGATCGGATTTTTTTGGTGCATTCTCATCTAGTTCTAATTCAGCTTCTATAGAACCCACTCAAAGTCCTATAAATGATGGAGGCCTTAACAATTTGAATATGAATGCTTCGGACCCAAAGCCTGCACCAAAGAAAGGTACTTTCCAGGTGAAGTCTGGAATATGGGCAGATTCAATAAGTCGCGGCCTGATTGATCTTAATATATCTGCACGTAAGTATATCTTTCTTTGTTATAATATCTATCAGAATATGTCATTTGATGTGTGAATATGTGGAGTTAAGATATGAAATTTTTAATGCTAAACATCTAAAATCTATCATGCATGATAACCAATTTATCCTTCAACATGCATGTGCACTTAACATTTGTTAAGTTTGAAGTTTGTAATTGTCTTGCCATTTCAATTAACTTGCAGCTAAGAAAGTGTCACTAGTCGATATTGGTGTTGTGGGTGGTCTGAGCGAAGGACAAGATGAAAGGGACAATGGACCACCAACTTCATTTTATATGGGAAGAGCTATGGGCACTGGTTCTGGTCTGGGTAGATCTGGGTTTACTTCACAGTCACCGGCTATGGGTGGTGCAGACTTCTTCTCGAGCCTTGACAACCATCAACACCAATTTGGTAGTTTTAAGAAGTAACTTCTGGTTTTCCATTTGGCATTTTGCCCTTCATTTATCTTCTCAATATTCTTTTTGCCGTGTGGTAAAGATAATTTGAAGCGATGAGCATATTGGTGTGCTATATAAATCTTGTTCATACATCAAAATTACTTTACAGTGATTTGATTATGTATCTATCATGAGTGGATCATTTTACGGAACTGCTTATGTTCATTTCATTAAATATCGTAGTATAGTCCTTTGTAAAGTCGACGGCTTTATGGCATTGTTTGAGAAATTAGATCTGTAATTTTATGTTCTTATAGACGTGAGAAATCTGCATAAAACAAGTCAGGTGATGGGTATGCACTGTTACTCAAGATTGAAAATTAGGCTTTTTATGTAGTGAGATTGTTCTTTTACTATTTAGCTTCATGGATTGTATGTCTTGGAAAAAGAAATCTGATAGTTCAGCGATATATACCATTTGACAGAAGTTTTGAAAGAAGCTTTGCCTGATCATCTAAATTCAACTCTGGATGCATGGTTAGTTACATCACCACTATAAACATGATCAAAAGCATGAAAGCAACTGCAATGGAATTCAAATCCAGCGAAGATTCACATTTCTTATAATGAAATGTTGAAGCAACCGTCTTGCTGAACCTGCCGAACTGATATCATCAAATTACCATGAGCCTGCAATGCCTATTAGTACAACTAAAAGCTGGATTTAGCCAGTTCTACCCTGAGCCAATCATCATCGCATCTTGAAGAAAGGCAACCCATGACAGGCATAGGGTTTGCAACTAACAGTTTAGCTTCTCAAATTCTCTTCATCTAAGCGTATCTCAAACAGCAATATAATGTTTGATACCGGCAACTATTAAATGAGTAAATCAGATAGAGAGGAAATGATTTGGGAAATTTAAATACAAATTCTATAGATTGGAATTTGTTATCTGTTGAACGGATGCATGACAAACAAGGTTCCCTAATATATTTCCAGCATTCTCCCCCTCAAGATGGCCTCTGCTTTCCTTACCTGTTTCACTGGTCCGATTATGAATACCTACAAGAAAATTACCTATGTTACGCACTGGCGTTTATAGAAATCCCAAACTACAACTAAATTCAAGAACTTGTACAGCTCCTGTATCTAAGAATCTAACAATTCAAGTAATTTGTTAGAGCTGGATGATATTAGATTTAATGAACTTTTTGTCTCTCCCAAATTTTGCGATAGTAACAAACTGAATTGCAAGAGCCTGATAATACAATCAATTCCATGTCAAATTTGTGCAGGTAGGTCGTGTGGCAGCTAGGCAGCAGAAATTTTCATAAATTGATAGACTTACCTTGTCGGGAGGACCCTTTGAACCTCCAATGAAAATTTCAGCACTGCAAAAATACGATCTTCATGTAAAGAACGAGATTAACCAAATTACTGGTTAAAAAACAAAAGGACATGAACGTGACTGTGAGGCAGATAGAAGGGACATACTTGCAAGATTCCTTTATTGACAAAATGGAGGCCCCTCTTCTTCCAATGACACGCCCCATCTTTCCAGGGGGAACATCAAGAACTGAAAGGATTTCCTCCTCAGGATCATTACCCTTGCCTACAAGGTTATCTACGAAGAAAAAACATGTCCAGATAAACAAATTTTAGTGAAACACTTGTGCATTACTAAATAAGAAAGTTCCAAGCCCAAGGTCAATGTTGCTACAGAAGAATGCATTGACTGCAAATGCAATTGTAGATCCAGGTAAAATATAGAACCTGGAATAGGAGGGACAGGAGGCCAATCAGCATAATTATTTGCATTGATGCAAAAACATCGGCAGTACAATGCGCTACGAACTGCTAGATACCACAATGATCTTTGGTTTAGTTTCTCCATCATCTTATGATAGATATAGAGAAGAAAGCGAACATCATCTGTAGCTGCACGGATCATCAATTCAGATAATGGTCTGTATGTCCAGAAGTTAGGGTCCTGAAAATAGTGCACAAGACAAGGAATATGTCAGAAATACCAAACTACAATATTACAGTGCAACGTCAAAGCAACATAAGTCAACAGAAGCTACACATCTAAATCTCTAGAAAACACATAGTACACTCCCTAGTTAAATAATTAGAATCAAGAGCTAATGATAGTTGACATGCAATAATAACAAAATTACTTGGAAAGCGCTTTCAGTTAGATTGTTAGGCCATCTCATTTATATCACCTTGTCCATGCCTTATGGGATCCAACATGGCAAGGGACTCAGAATCTTCTTCTATATGGCTAAGATGGTGACAACTTCACTCTGCCTAAATGCTAATACCACATAATCAAAATCCTGAATTATGGCCTTGACAGAAGTTCAAACTTCAGAGTAGAACAGCATTTAAAAGAAGGAAGATTATAAAAGGGCGAAAAAGTGTTCCAAGCTAGTTACTGCTTGTTATTATATGCTAACTTTTCTAAGCTCTAAAGCAAATTGCCACTAAGAAAGCATGGCTCAAACAGTTCAAAAAAATAAAGATCAGTGAATCAAGAAAAACTTCCCTTCACCAAATGATAAAATTGACAAAAAAATACAAGCACTCCACAAATTTAATGAGATGTTTAGACTAACCTGTCGAAGGAGAACACGGACCTCTTCCTTCTCCAAATATGAAATGCCTGCATTCAAATACCCAAGTTATAAATCCAAGCAATATGGTGAATGCTATGTGCAAATCAAAATTCAATGGTTTGTAATAGCCTATTTCTGTTTCAAAGCAGGGAGTTTAAGAGCTGAGTTTAAGAACCCCCAGCATACAATAATTTTTTTTTTCTTTTGTTTCTTTTTTCAGAAAAGAGAACAATAAGGAAGTCATTGCTGTCAAGAGCTGAGTAGCTCTCATTGAATTAAATTAAATGGAAAAAAATGAATGAAAGGAAAAAGACATGGTAGAACAGTCAACTTAGAAGTCTATGCAGAATGTAACTACCATTATCAATCTCATTTTAATTAAATAAGATCCCTCCTAGGACATGCGGGAGGAGTGAAACTAATGGACAGAACATAAAACCCATAGGATGAATCCATCCTGGGGCTACAATTACCTCTTTGCCATTCTCAGAAAAAGGGAAGATCTATTAACATAGACCATAAAAGAAAATGATATCAAGAAGAGTTATGATCCACAAATCTCTCCCAATTCAATTATAAATGCATTGTAGAAAAATTCCAAATGCCTTGTATCTATTTTTTTAAACCTTTTTCCCCTACATCTCTTTTCATACAGATGAGTACTGAAGTGAGCGATCAATATTAGAGGACATGCCATTAACAAACAATATAAATCAAACAAATACTTCTATGACATCAAGAAAATTTAGTAAATGTTTACCAAAGACTTTCAATGAGTATATATGCCATTAAAAAACAATATAAATCAAACAAATACTTCTATGACATCAAGAAAATTTAGTAAATGTTTACCAAAGACTTTCAATGAGTATATATTCATCTGGAATATTTGGGGAAACTAACATAAAGCTGTGTCATGAAACAAATAAATCAAAATAGATACCACGGCATATAAAATACCACAATAGCGTGGATCTGCAAGGAGACCAACAAAAGATATATAGTCATCTGGCAATCTAGTCCGTCCTTCTTGCTCCTCTAGCAAAGAGTAGGCAATCTACAAGCAAACAGAAAGAAAAATACACATACACATCAAATGACAGCTTTCAACAATAACAGTCATTACTAATATAAGCAATTACAATCTGCATTATTTTCCATAGAATAACTATTATATGGACAACAACATGGAAAGGTAATTTAGCTACAATGAATTGTAAGCTGGCCTTTGCTAAAAGCGATTTCTAGATAGAATGATATTCCAAAGCTAATCATACATAAAAAAATTGATCAAATCAAAATTGCAAAAATTAAACATAAGTATTCTTATGTCAATCTACTTCCATTTCTAAGAACTCACCCCCAAGCTCCCAAAAACATGAAATTCATCCAACAATGACCACAAGGTACACAATTAACACATTCTCTGTTGATAGGTATTAATCCAGCCAGAAAAAGAGAAGCAAAACCACAGCAGAGAAGAAAAATTAAAGTTGAAGAAGATGATGCATAACATCTTCACCTAAAAAAAAAAAAAAGAGGTGGATTCTCCCTGAATGGTGATCAAGTGAGGACATGGAGCAGTTTAAAAGAAAAAAAGATAAAATACTGAACTGCCCAAAAGGTTGAAGGCTGCAATAGGGGAAGATTGCATGCTATATTGACTCTGATCCCTAAAAAGTAAGCCACTTCCAAAGGCAAACTAAATAAATTAACAACAAAACCTTAAACCATTGCCCAGCTCAACATTTGAGGCTTGAATGTGAAAAAACAAATCTAAAACAATTTTAGAAGAAACTAGATACTGGTTCTGCCAATAAGTTCCAGCAAACCACTTACCTGAGTGTCAAAAACATTGTGCAATTTGATGCCAAACTGAAAGTACAACGCCTACAAAAAGACATTGGTGTCAAATATGGTATGATAACAGATCATAAAGAACATATCAAACCGAAAAACTGCAAAGTAGCGAAAATCAATTAGAGACCTCACTATCTCGCTTGCAATCATGAATAACTTTTGTGATGTAACTAGATTCAAGTGCAGGCTTACATGCTTTCATAAGCATCTCTCCGCCCTGAATGGCATCAACCAAAAATATAGCATTTGGAAATGCAAGCTGCCAAAGAAAAATTTTGCTAGTGTCAAAGGAAGAATCTCACCAGAAATGTCACTTCCATTGCATTACTGGATAAAACGAACTAAACTCCACATCAAAAGATAGAATAGCACACCATATTCAAGAATTTGAATTCCAAGTCAAACAAACCATGCACAAGGCAATAGGAACAAAGCTTGTACCTGCATAATACAGAGGGTCCCATGTCGACACAGGTCAACACCCTCACAGTCAAACCCGATGATCAATTGCTTCTCAGGTGAAGGGTTAAGGAACTCAGCTGGGAGTTGAGAAGCCTCAGTGACAACATGGATAGGAACCAATTCATGTTCTAAAGTTTTACCACCTATATGACATAAGACAGACAAATGCAGACCTCTTGGTGTCAATTTTTCGACTTCAAAAACCAAAACCTCTGCATTACAATTCATACATAAGAAATTAACGTAATTTTTTTCAATTTTTGATGGTGCCACGAGATGAATTTGTTCACATTTTCCAGCTAATCATACAAAATAAATTACGAAATTTGAAGGCAGAAGCATCGATGCCAATTCTGTGTCATAATAAATAAGCAGAGACAAAAAAAAAAAAAAAAAAGTAAATCATCGAATGAGGATGAAGACAATTACAAAAACCAGAGATTAAATGTGCTAAATAAACAGTAAATTAAAGAAAAAAAAAGCAAAAAAATATGAGATACCAGGGTCTGCAGGGAGAGGAACGTGTGTCTGATGAGGAGAAGAAGAAGAAGACGACGAAGCCATGTGATCGAACCATCAAAAGCTTTCTCCAACTTTGCTTTTCTTCTTCCCTCGAACCTTGCTTCGCGTTTGAATTATTAGGTTTTGGTTTTTTGAAGGGATTAATTTTTCCAAAAAAAAAAAAAAAAAAGAAAAGGAAAAGAAACGAAGGAGATGGGCCTGTTTTTGATTATGGGATAGGATTAGGAGATGGCGGAATGGGCTTGTTCTATTAAACAGCTTGTCGTTTCTGTTGAACGCCCGCTGTCTTCGACTTACCGTTTGAGACTAAGTGGACATTTGGTTCATGGCTTTGGTGTTCGGACCGATTTGATTGATTCAATTCCACCAATAAAATCGAGAATTACTACTATATTCCTAAAATTCATTTCAACTCAAATCCGTTAAAAACCAACCCATCTAGCCAAGTTCAATCACTAATCCGACGGTCCATTTTAGCTAATCCAAACGGGTTCATATTTTTCTAATAAAAAAGAAAAAACCAAAAATTATGTGGTTTGGCAATTAAAAAATCATTCTCTCGTGATTTTTTGTCTAATAACTTTTTGAATTTTATTAATCGATTCTAACTAACCATTTCTTTTCCAAATCAAATGAAAATTATTAAATTTTCGGTGAAATTATACTTTTTTTTTTTTATTGAAAATTAAACAGAGACTTGAATTCAAAATTTCTAATAAATTTTTAAGCAGAGCATACTTATGAGATGAATGTAAATTAGGGTTTTAATTTTTATAATTTCAGATCAAGGTCAATCCCCATTTAATTATAACTAAACCTCTAATCTTTAACCTTTCTGTTATGACCGAATCCATTTCTACAAAAGTTCTCTCTTTTCACTTATCGAAAGATATTGCTCTTCGAGCTGTCGGCCATTCAAAAGTGGAAACTCCAAAATCAATATATCTACTACGGGCACTTGTCAATCCAAAACCAAACCACTTCTATGGTTAAAAAAGAGAATATTGTTGGGATCATGTGGTCCAAAAAGTTTTAATTTAGATCCAACAAGGAAACCATCATTCCTAACGTCAAGCAATAGTCTATATTACCTCGTTGAATTTCCCATTGAGAGTGAATTAAATTCAACAAATCTTACTATTTTTCTTTATTTTTTATTGTTCTCCTTCCATCTGATTGTTTCTTTCTTTTTTTTTATCAAAATAATAAAATTATTTCACCATACTATTTGAAAAAAAACCTATCTTTACCGGAAAAATTATTCTCATTTTCTTGTGATCATTCCCAAATATTATGAGGTACTTATAAGGAATTGGTAATTTTTTGCTTTTTATTGAACAAATTGCGCTTTCGGAGCAAAAACGCTGCTGTCAGTCTATCTAAAACCAAACTGTGTCTTGCTTCCATAAAGTTACTGGCCCGTGTCTACCCTTCGCCAAAGATTGGACCATGGTACGGTCAAGGGACCGGACCAGCTTAATCCATTGCTGTAATTTTTTATTATTAATTGTCGATAATGAAATCTAGCGATTAATTAATCACTAAAGAACTCTTAATAATAAAATAAAATCGCCAAGCCAATTGGCGATGAGTGCCAGATCAGAGCTAACAATTCTTAAATCATAAAAGAGCGCTTCTGGTTCAATACAAAAGGACCCACAACAGAGCACTTTCTACCTTTATCCTTTCCAGAAAGCCGATGATCTTCTTCTTCTTTGTGTTATTCGAAATCCCTAAAAATTGCCCCATTTACCATTTATTGCGGCTTTTCTTTGCAGATCTTTTGTCCTTCTCTAACATTTATATCTACTTTTACTACTCAATTAAGTATTCTTTCTTCTTTCTCTCAACAATTTCAGCCTCAAGGGCACTGTTTGTCCATAGGGAGCTGACTTAGAACTTCTAGGCTTTTCTGATATTCTCAAGGGTTGGGCTTTTTGGGTACTTTGATGATTTAGCTGCATTGCTGAAAGTTGGAGTCGATTTTCGTTTCGTGATTTGATGAATTTGGATTTGAAGTCTAAATTCTTCTCTGTTCGTGGGGAATTGATCAGGTTCTTGAGGAATAGCAGCTGAAGTTATTTGAGTTTCAAAATTACTACTTTGCGGTTTGGATTTTCTGTTTTGGAGTTGGGATCATGAGTTCGTCTGGTGTGCTAAATGAGAAACTGAGTCTTCTGGTTTTGGGTTTGTCTTGAGCTTGAAAGACGAATAGAGGAGATGAAGAGAGGAAAGGATGATGAAAAGATAATGGGGCCTATGTTCCCTAGGCTTCATGTGAATGACACGGAGAAAGGAGGGCCAAGGGCTCCTCCAAGGAACAAGATGGCCCTTTATGAGCAGCTTAGTATTCCTTCTCAGAGGTTTAATCATGCTGCTTTGCCTCTTAACCCAAGTAAAGCTAACAATTTGATTCCTGCAGCATCATCAAGCCAGGTAGCTGTTGAAGTTGATACTATTTTGTTGTATGATATTTATAATCAGTCATTTCTCTATAATTTATTGTGTTAATTTTGTGGATTGTTATAGTAAGTTTCTAGACACAAGCAATATACCACTATTTTGGTCTTGTAAAAAGGAATAGCTGGACTATTTATTTTTATAGCATAATGGAATTGATTATTTTTGTTGTCTCAATTTCTGCTTTTGTGAAATTGGGATGGCAACTATTTTTCTTCTTTTGGGGGGTGGGGGGGGGGGGGTGTCTTTGCTAGCATACACAAATGCTCCTTGCCTGCTTATGTGCCTGTGTCAATGGGGATGGTGGTTTGTTATTTCTGACATTTGTAGCCAATTTATATGCAGGGGAGTGGCTTTGAAAGGAGTTTGCAGTTCTCAAATCATGTTCCTGCTACATCATCTCATCTGGTTGAGAATCTTCATTCTCACGCATCTGGAGGCAACTTGAATGCTTCATCACCCCAACTTGAGCAGAGAAAGAAGGTAGGGTATGAAGAAGATTTCAGAGTACCTGTATTTGTTCAATCTGGGATGGGTGGATGTCTTCCTAAATCTCAGAATGGTATTGATGGGGGAAAACCCACTCCCTTCAGCCAAAATTATTTACGCCATTCAGTGAAAGTAAAATATGCTGGTGATAGTGACAAAAAAAATTATAGCTCCAGAGTTCCCAATTTGAGACTGGATACAAGAAACCAGAGTGAGGAGAACCTAGAGGTTTGTGTCTCAAGTCGGGATCATTCAGTTAGATCTTCCACAAAGTTTATGACTAGAAAAAAGATAGCTAGCCTCGGGGATGCATATCAAAATCAACAAAATCCAGATCCTCCTGTAGCTAATTTTAGCAGATTTTGTGAAAATGACGATTGTTTGCAACAAGAGTCTACAGCTTTTTTGCAACAAGCTGACAGTGGAAATGGTGAAGCTGTTCCTGAGCTGACAAGAGAAATAGAGAAAGGAAATATTCCCTGTCCAAGAAGTGACTCTCTTTCAAGGGAAGACTGTAATAGTCCCAACAAACCTGAAATTGACTGTGAATTTCGTGGAGAGAAGACGTGTAGGTCATTACAATTTGGAAATGGAGATAAAAGTGATGATGTATCTGAGACCTCCATGGTGGATTCTGTATCAGCATTGGATATTTCGCCTGACGAAATTGTAGGAATAATTGGTCAGAAACATTTCTGGAAAGCAAGAAGGGCAATTCTCAAGTAAGTTATTATTGATTTTTTGATAACCACCAAGACCCTTGCATCTTGATGAATTTAAAGAGTAGGATGGTACAAAATATTATATTTTTCTAATAGTGGTAACTTATTGTTCACTTCTATATATGAAAGACATTCTTTTGATTTTTTTCTTTTTAACACTCATTTGTGCCGTCTAGTCTCTCTTCTGATTTATATTTGCATGCTTATGAAAAAAAAAAGAAATAAAATAAAAAAGAATTGGGAATGGGAACATAGGAAATAAACCTATATACGTTCATTTTTTTCAAGCCTTTTGTTTTGAGTATCTCCAATCTTAATGGTGGGTGTGGACTGAAAATCAAAATTTTCAGAAGAACACAAGATGTTATTTGCATTATAAAATTTTTTTCGGATTGATTTGATGCTAGTCCTTTTTTTCCTGTTCCATGTTTTTGTTATTGTTATAGTGTTCTCTCTCTCTCTCTCTGTGCTGCCCTCTGAACAATTTTCATCTTATAAACAGTTGTGAGGGTTTTGTGATAGTGCTTCCATTCTGGTTTTATTATATTTATTTGTACAATTCATTTCTGTTCTTGGGCTAGGCCACATGTAATTACTATTTGTGACTCAAAGTTTCATATAAATGAGCTTTGATTATCTACCTTATTTTTTCGTATTGGATCTGCAAAACTAGAATTTTTTTTTTTTTTACCCTGAAAAGGATACTTGATAAAGTTGCATCAAGGAAGCTTCTACATTTTATTGTTATTGGGATTAGTTTTCTTCCTAATTGCACAACTAAATTAGATTGTTGAAATGCCATGTGGAATGCTAACTTCAGGAAAATGGAATGATTGTCTGTTTTGGACTGGAGAGTTGTAAGCATGGCTATGGGCAAGGGAGAATTTGATAGTGTGGAGTTCCAGGATGCATACAATCTGGCGTGTTTGTGTGTCTAAATGCCCTCGATGGCAAATGGTGGATCATCTTACAGCAGGGAGATGGACAGTACTAATTGAGGTACTGTGTTCAAGTTGCCTCCGAGACAGTTTATCATCATGTCGGTCATTGCTTTTTACTATCTTCTTGAAGATATTCCTGTCTCGGTTGGTTTTGCTTTATTTTCCCTGCACTATTGAAGATTTTTCCCATCTGTGGCACTCGAGGGCTTGGAGCAGCAGCAAAGTATTGGAGGATGGTTCTGGTATCTATTGATGGGTGATTATGGAATAGGGAAACTGGAGAGTAACTGACAGTGAATGGGTGGTGGACATGGTGCCAAACCTATAGGCAGTCTCTTAGTGTTCTAAGTTGGAATTTGGGGCTAGGATTCATATTGTTTGTACCCACTCTTTATCTTGTGATTTTCTGTCTACAGCTTGCACATGTAAATGTTTTAAATTTTTGTTAATTTAGTTAGTAATTGTCTAATTAGATAAAGAGTTGTATAGTATGTACATGTTGTAACTGCAAAGCCTTGCCTTTTCTGCTTCCTGCCTGATTTTTTTGTATTGAAGTAAGTTTTTGGCATCCAGAATGTTCTCTGCATTTTTTCACTCTCATCATTCTATTTCGTGCTTTGTTTACTCTAGAAAATTACTGCCAAGGTGTACTTATGATTCATCAATGCTAGAAGCTTTTGCATTTATATTTCTATGACTGATTTTGCACTACAAAATGCTTGCCAAAGCTTTTTAATGTATATCACAAATTTATTCATACACAATCTTGCAGATAAAATGAATTTAATAATGGATTTCTCATGGAGCTGCACAGTGTCTGAAAGGCTTCACATAGTGTGAGCATCAGCACATGTAATGAAATTTTCATATTTTCAGTTCAACTGATGTAACCATGCTCTAGTCCTATATTTGGTTGTGGAGGTCTTTTAAGAATTATTCTATGTTGTGCCAGATTATGAACTAATATTGAGCTGATTCTCTAGCTCCATCTGTTTGCTTGCTATAGATTGATTTCGGAATTTGTGTGGTTAATTTTCTTGATCCAACTCTTGTTACTCTCTACAGTCAACAAAGGTTGTTTGCTGTTCAAGTGTTTGAGTTGCATAGACTGATTAAGGTAAGATATTATTGTACCTGTTAAAATAGATTCTTCTCCCAGAATCAGATTGACTAAAAATATTTGTCAATATATGGATGGTTGATGAAAAAGTTAGTATCTTAAATGTTTTGCTTTTGTGCAGGTTCAGCGTCTGATAGCTGCATCACCAGATCTTTTACTTGAAGATGGTACTTACCTCGGGACACCTCCTACAAAGGTTTCTCCTGCAAAAATACTTCCACCAGAATTTGTGGTCTCGCCTCCAGTTCATGTTCCTAAGCACAAGGATCATCCCGTGAAACCAAACCATAAGATGGAATGTTCTGCTGAGAATGCAATTGGGAAGACATCATTTTCTTCTGTGAAAAATGGTAGTCAACCTTCTAATAATGAGTCTTATTTAGGGAATCCGCCACCTGTTCCTGTACCTACTGATTCCAAAATGACTCCTTGGTGTTTCCAACATTCACTTGGACATCAGTGGCTAGTTCCTGTAATGTCGCCTTCAGAAGGACTTGTATACAAGCCATACAATGCACCGGGATTCCTGGGATCGGCCTGTGGAGGATGCGGACCTTTTGGCCCATCTCCTATGGTCGGTAACTTTATTAATCCAACCTATGGGATTCCACCTTCTTCTCATCACCATCAAGGAACTGGCTTCATACCTGGCGTCCATGGTTATTTCCCTCCATATGGCATGCCGGTCATGCATCCAGCGATGTCAGGTTCAGCAGTGGAACAAATGAACTACTTTGCTGGGGCTGGTTCAACTGGTCAAACTGGTCTGTTTTCAGGTGGGGGAGCTAACTTTAACATGCAACATCAAAGCTCATGTAATTTGCCGAATCAGAAGAATGGATCCGTTTCAAAAGTTCCAAAGTTTCGGGCATCTAAAGACACTGAACTACGGGGAAGTACAGTGAGTAGCCCTGGGGAGAGAGCGCAAGGAGTTGGGCCTGTTGAGGCTGCTGAAGGAAGAGATGCACTGCTGCTGTTCCCAGTAGGTCCTGCTACACCAGAAGGAGCCTTTCAGCCTCAAGAGTCTGACATGCCGACAAGGGTGATCAAAGTCGTGCCTCACAACCCAAGATCTGCTACTGAATCAGCAGCACGAATTTTCAAATCTATACAGGCGGAAAGAAAACAACAAGACTCTATTTAGCTTATGTGAGATTGGTCTAATATGAGATTCATCTAACTTACATATGGTGTGCTTTGTCATATTCTCATGTACTTTATTAGGGCATGATATTTTGCAATGTTCTTTATCCTCTTTTTGGATGAACTGATTATAGGCTATTCATATGTAGATACCAAGGTGGAAGAAATACAGCAAACCAATGTAACATGAATATGTTGGCTTTCATAGTATTTTGTATACGATGTGAAATCAATGTTATAGAGGTGTCATTGCAGAGGATATTTTTTATAGCTAACACAAAATAATTGCTTTTTGTTTCATGACAGATTTTGCTCTACTTTCTTCTTTTTCTTTAAATTTCTTCTCTTAAATATTAATCAGAAGGTGCATTTTATCAGATGTGAAAAATATTGAGCGAATTACTGAAATGAGTAATCTGAAAGTATATAAATCAAGCTAATCAATCCAAGAAATTAGAACATTTCAGTGTTAATTGATGCAACTAAGTAGGTCACAGTGACCGTATTCTAGCCAATATTTTAAGCTCTAAGGGCATACAGGATTTTGGCCAGGCCCTCCAAAATAGAACTCAGGTTCTTCCATGTAATCTGCCTGATAATATGTTCGATAGCAGTCATACTCATCTTGGTAAGTCGAAACCCATTCAGGAAATTTTAAAAAGATAGAATTTTCACGAACTCGTAATCTTCTAACAGCTCCGGAATTGCCAAATACGCCATCAGGAAACTGTCCATTGCCCATTGCCGTCTTAGTATGCGGTGGATGCCCTAATTTCAAGCTGTAAACTTCACCTCCCCATTCAGCTCCCTGTGCATTACCATGTAAGGAACCAAATAACTCAGCTGGCCAGTAACCTAAGTTTATTTTCTCTCCATATTGCACCCACCAGTTGTTTGTGCTTGTATCCTAAAATCAAACATAAAACAAAAATTAGAATAAGGAAACAAAGAAATGGTTCGAATTTATGACGAGAGAAAAGCTATCTCGCGCGAGTTTATTACCCTAAAGATGTAAATGGTTATTTGAGATGGTAGCCCAAAAGGAACTGATATAGGATAAATTGCTGCACCAAGAGCAACTTCATTACTCGTTTGAACAAAACCAGGGCAGGTGAGATCAAAGCAACCTGTTGTCTTATATGCATCAACCTGAAAACATTCTCATTAGCTATTTATAACCACATTTTAATAAGAACATTTTTCATAATAATGGCTTTTGCTTACTGTCCAATATACAAATAATCGAGTTTTTCTGTCGCCATAAACACTTGGATTCACCTGAAAGTTTCAATAGAATTTTGAGTTCTAAAAGAAAAATTGTATGGTTATTAAGCATTTTACAGTTTCAATTCAGAAGAATTTGTGCTTACTGCCCATCCAGATTGAAGACTTTCAAAACTGTACCAAGGTCCACTTTTCAGGCTAACCTGAGAAATACTATACTCATCATCAGATTCAACAAAAGGATTCCAAACTTTGATATCTCCTTTTACTCCTGAGTAACTGTAACCTTCTGTCAGAAGTATTGACATCTGATTCAAACAACCAAAGATTAACCACTCCTTAGTCCTGTCCATCAAGAATATAATATAATAGCACTAAAAATGTCACATAACTGTCAGCTTACAAGTTTAAACCTCTGTCAGAGCATAATTAAAAAAGATTAACGCGAAAGGTAATACTACCGAGCGATTTGTCTCTTTGAGGTCTGGGGTTGGTTGAAAGCTAGGCTTCTTCCTTCCAAAATCTTGAATTGAATCTGTTTTAAGCAGTTCTTTTTCCTGAATTCGACGAACGGGAATTGTTCCTGTAGGACAGCTACCATTTTTCTGCCATAGTTGTGATGTTACAGTCAAAGGTGAGTCTTTATTCTTTTTCTCAAATATGTTTTTTCTTGATGTTGTTTTTGACTCCATTGTTGGATCATAACTGGGTTCCATCTGAACAAAAACCAACAATGTAAGAGTTGAAATGGAAACCGAGTCTGGATATTTAATTTTTTTAAGACAAAAAGAAAATTATGACCTGGATTGTGTGATTCTTTAAAGCAGGATGATTGAAAGCTGGCTGTTTATAGATATCAATACAGTCAATAACGTCACCATCTTCACTCTGCTGGAACAAATTTTATCTGTTGCTGAGTATGTTATCCTTTACCACTTGCAAGACTATTTCATATGAGAATAGGGCAGAAAATTTTACCTGAATGGTCTTTACTGCAAGGCTTTTGAGACTGTCTATTCTCTTTCTAGCTTCCAAAATTTTCTTTCCAGGGATTAGATTGCCCTCCGAAACTCCAAAACCATAAAAAATAATTCCCAACAGAATGACCATTCCTTCAGGTAAAACCCCAATAGAACAAAATCTTTTTGCCATTCTTGAAAATCAAATAGTAAATCCTGCAAAATGATTTACAAAATCTTCTAAAATGATGAATGCACTAGTTTATTGTGATGTAATTATCATTTAAGAATCACACTAATGCCAAGGGACTCAAAAATTGAATTGTTGATATATATACACACACACACGTACATATTAATCTTAATGTGCATAAACAAATTTGCATGATTCACCTTCCAATCATCCATTCTACATTTACTTCTTTATCAACAATATCATACGTAATGTAACCATTTGTTATAAGCGGATCCATATCAAGATATAGACAAGTCTTATATGATTGAATGCTAATATTCTTTTATATTGCAAGCGTCCTATTTATATTTCTGTTCAACGCTAATAAAAACTAATATTGGTATTAGTTCTTGGTCAATCCCCACCAAATATTTAGGAAATATATTGGCTTATTATCCGGATTTTGTATAGCTCCTTTTAACATTTCATACAAATAAGAAAGCTATGGATGTGCAGGTTTGACAAAGCACTAGTCTAGCTTCTTATAGACAATTTTTGTGATTAGCAATTAAGCTGTCAATAGCTGAACCTAAACCCTGCTACCAATTTTTGCAAGTTAGTTCCAGAGTAATCAATTTCGTCTAATCAGGATTAATTTGGTTTTGTTTAAGGAATTTGTTATGATTCCACTATACTTAATTCTTCTTAATTAATGGACAAGTCATTGACATTTTTACCAATAGATGACAGAGTTATCTCAAAAATTTCAGCTCCATCTTGCTCGTCGTTTTGCTTGTATGGGATGTGCTCATATACTGGATATTTGCAGGGGCAGGAGGCCATTTATAGGATAAACATACTGGCTGTTAGATAATTAAAGACTAAAGAGTGGATAACAATTCATTTATTTGTTTAGTAGCATATGCTCTGATTGGCTATAGCTGAAAGATGTTGTACAGATAGTTAAAATCTTACTCGTTCTAATAAAAATTTGGATAAGTAACTAAATAGACGAGTTCATATATATAAAACTTGACAATTTGACTATGTAATTGTATAAATATCTGTTTGAGTTGCAGCCTCTGTGCTAGTTCATTGTTTTTGCAAACCGTACTATTTAATTAAAAAATCATCAAGTAAAAGGTGGAGAAGTCAAATCTAAAGGGAGTTATTAGATGAGATTCTAATCCACGTTGGTGATACACGAATGGGCCTGGGTCCATTTAGTAAGCGAATGGCCCACTGATTGCCCTATGTCTATATCTAAATTGAATACAGACTTGGGTTGGGTACCCTCTCAAAAGAATTTGTTTCTCCATATGTTATACTTCGTGCACTATTTAAATTTCTTAAGAAAATATTTCGTGGAAAGCAATGAATTTATAAAAATAAAAAAAATATTTAATATGATAATTAGAAAATTTTAATAAATAAAATGAGTAAAAAAAAAGATAATTTTACGATATGAATTTATATAAATTTATATGCTTCTTTTACCATATGAAATCAAAAGTACCCACTTGTATAATTCTTTATTTTTATTTATTGTGGATTAATGGCCTGCAATTTCCCCTTATGCATTGTAATGCCTTTTTTGCCATTTGTCACAATGTTACTAAATAAAAACTTATAATTAGTATTTATTTATATTAATTATATTTTTTTTAATCCCTGAAAAATGGGTTTACTTTTATGAAATGAGGGAGCGAGAAAGGGTGGAAGTCGTATTTTTAATCACCGGACTATTCCAGATTTAGGCCAACGAATCATTCAGTTCTTATTATCCAAATGTTTTTGTTTTTAAGAGCCACGTGTCCCTGCACCATTGGCAACAAATTGCACCGGCCTAAAATCCAAAGCTCTTGGTCTCGTGCTATGAAAAGGGTCAAAAGCGGTTAAAAGCCTTCTCGACCAGCATTTTCACCAACAGTACAAAGAGCACAGAGAGAAAAGGACAGCTTGATTTTGACGCAAAAACCAGTGGAAAATGGTGAACTACATGCTAATGATAACCGCCGATCTCGAGAACATCGCCAGCCTCCAGCCTCAGGGCGGCTGCGATGATCCTTCTTTTTCCTACCTCTTCAAGGTTGCTTCCAAATTTCCTCCCTCGTTCGTCTCTTCATCTGTACTTCTAACATGAAATATCTCTGTATATGTGCTAGGATTTTTTATTTTGTAGAGGTTGGTGTTTTTCGCTTACAACTTGTTCTTCACTGCATTTTTAAAGCGCACAGTTGCTGTTTTGTTAGACATTCTTCGTCTCATTAGGTTTGTGTATCATCTTCATTTTTGTTGGAGTTGTTATTGCCCATATATTTTCTTTCTCCTTTTCGAATCTGGATTCTTATAGTTATTTGTTATGTATTTCATTTGTTGTTTTTAAGAAATTATTAGTTATAATCAGCAAATTTGACTGTTGTTTGTTGCTATTCATTCCCCTCTATTTCTTATTAGCTCTGCTGTTGCTTTCCCGTTCGCCTATTTTTAGGTTTTTCTTTTTCAAAATTTTGCTCTAGATAATTTTAGCTTAATGTGATGGTAGTTACTATTTTACTGTTGTTCCTCTTCAAGTTTATGGTACTCTGATGTTTTCATTATATTTTTGTGTAAATTTATCTATATTTATACTGGATTTGAGTATATTACATGGATAGATCTCTACATTGTAGTTTTACAGGTTCTGTGTAGTTCATCCGAGTTCCTTTTCCCTTGTTTTATCTTTGACAATTTATAATGACGATACAGTTTTATTTTCCTATTATTTTGATATTATCCCCTTTCCTCAGTATTTGCTATCTTGGTTTGCTTGAGATATTGCTTGCATCTGGTTCATTTTGTTTCTGGATCTACTTGTGAGACTGTTAATTCGTAGTTTTTTTTGGATATCTAGTTGAAATGTGGAAGGTGTGGAGAAGTCAGCCAGAAAGAAACATTTGTAAGCCTGAATGACGCTGTTCCTCTTCCAACTGGCAGGGGAACTGCTAATCTTGTACAGAAGGTAATTGTTTCTTTTGTTATGTCTGTCAGTTTCCTTTTGTTTGATGGGAAATTTGAAAGGAAGCAGATCTTCTGTTTTTGTTTTCATGTTTATACCTCATTTTGCGTGTTGGTGTATGGTACTCTAGATTCTACATCTCGATTTTTTGTATCTGTAGATTGCATATTAGCAACATTTTAAGGTCTCATGTTAATTTCCTTTGTTTCTCACATTTCATTGTGGCCAAGTAAGAGTTTCTCTCGCTCGTAGATATTCATTTTGTTGGATTGTATTAAGTTGTTAGTTCCAGATTGTATTTATCGCCATTTTACACGCAGAATCTAATTGGTGATGTAGGTAATTTAGAACTCTTCTGTGCCTGAGAATTCACTGGTTGAAACAAAATAAATTTGGCATAATATTGCAGTTTCATGTCAAAAAATGATAATATTGTTGTGCTTCTGTGGGTGTGTTCTCATGGTGCTTTTGGTGTTTTTGGGGATATCAGTTTACATGTATTGCAGGAGTTCAATTCAGTTACTTTATTTTATGATCCCCAAATGGTTGTCTTCTATATTGCTAACTTGCGCATGATTTTTTTTTTTCGCCTTTAATTTGTATAGTGCAAGTTCTGTGGGAGGGATGGAACTATACTGATGGTACCAGGTAAAGGCAAACCTCTAACCCCAGAAATCAGTGAGAAAGGGGAATATGCCCCATTGATGATGTTTGATTGTAGAGGTTACGAGCCTGAGGGTTTTGTATTTGGTGATGGTTGGAAAGCTGAATCTGTAAGTTTTTCATCATGAATCCACCCTTTCGTCTCCTCTCTCTTTGAGTCTTTGGTATTGAATTTGAACCGATAAAGTTTTTCGGTTCAGTTAAAGCTAGTTTTTTTTTTTTTGCCTACATCTGATGGAATTATAAGGTCTCAGTAAGGAAAGACACTGCTGGTTTATCTTGCAAAGAAATTTGGATACTTTCATCCATGTTTTTAATTTCAGTGAGGCTGAAACCTTGTTTGGCTTTGTTGCTAAGCTGAAAAATTTTGCATTTGATATGATTAGTTTTTTCAAAATTTATTTAGATCTGTAATGTTATATTGCATCTTTTGCATGCTCTCCCAATTTTTATGTTTTAATTGAGTAGATTAGACTATCAATTGCTTGTTCTCTGTTAAACATTTACAAACTTGGGAATAATTTGGTTGCCTCGAACTGAAATTTCAGGGGTACACCTTCAGTAAATTTTGTTCCATATATCCACATATATTATTGATAAAGAACATATACATTTGGCATTGTATTCAGAAGCAAAGAGTCATGTCCACCTAGCTTAAGAGGTTTGAAAGATTGGGACTTGGAGGTATTATAAATTGCTCTATATTACTATTTCACAAAATATTTTGATGAGTGTGTCACATCTTATGCAACACAAAATGGGGTCATAAAATTTGGTTCAATGCTAAAGATGTTAGATATTTGTGATCTGCAAAATTCGTGTTTTCTTTATCCGTCTGTCTCTGATCTCATTTGACCAAAAGCATATTTGTGATGGTGTGTATATGTTTGTGAAGAGAGAAGAAGAATAAGAAGTATAATCTACACTGCTTGTAAAAATATTCAACACAAGCTAGTATACAGATTTCTAGACATGCTTCGCTGGAGTTCCACTTCTCTTACAAATTCTGGTGTGTTTTCGTGTTATGTTTATGTTTTCTTTTTCTTACACACTGTCATTTGTGCAGACTGCAGGGACTAAGTTTGAAAGCATTGATTTGTCTGGAGGTGAATTTGCTGAATATGATGAGAAAGGGGAGTGCCCAGTCATGATATCCAACCTTTCTTGTAAATTTGAAGTTGCTAAGTAGACTATTTACCTTCTGCACGCAGTCTTCGTATATAAAACTAACTGATATCTTGTGGATGAGGTGGAAAAGTGACTGCAGCATATGTAGTAGGCATGAAACCGACGTCTGGTGTTGGTTTGATACGATATTTCAAGTTTGGGTTATATTACATAGATAATCTACACACTGTTGACTGATTAACTGATAGTATTTTTGGGATATGAAAGCTTTTGGTATGTCATATCTTCCAGTACGTGTATAGTTACATTTGTGAGACGGCATCCGATGCATATTGGTCATGGAACTGTTTGTAACAAATTAATTTCACCAAACTGTTGTATGCCATGAACAGTTTGGAACCATAATCAGGAAAACCTTGATTCCGTAGCTGCAAGGGCTAAGGGTTAGGACTGGCCATGAACATATTTACTCCTCTCGGCGATGTTCCTGGAGCTTAATTTCATTGCAATGATGATCTGCAGATTTCCCCAAAAATGTCAAATTTCCTAATATCAGTAGGAAAAACAATCTCGCTTTGTTAGTATCGAGTGTGCTTGTGGCTAGCAACTTAAACAAAACCTTCATACACAAGTCGTCTTTTCCATGCACATACTATTTGTCTTGCGAAAAGGTGTATTTCTGGTGTGAGAGGTATTACAACCTCTGACGCTCAAATTTCCGGAGAAGAAGCATTCGTTGCCGTCGAGCCATTTCAACCATTTCCTTGTCTAACCATGTCTCTCGAGCAAAGATTTCTTAAAGCTGATTCATAGCAAGAAATAGCCTCGGAATCAGTTCCAGTATAAATATACAGAAGTTCAGGAAAAAAAAAAAAAAAAAAAACTGATCACATAACGACTAAAAATTCCACCTGCTTCTGACCCCCTCAAATCTCCCATATGAGACGAGGCCCCTCAAACCGCCATTTGAAACCCTTTTCAACTACCTTGAAGAGCATGGCCTACTCTTTGAAAGCCACAGGTAGAACGGTTGCTGTCACAGAAGCAATATGTCCCTACTTTTGAACCGGAGTTTGTGGTTGTTGACTGGTAGTGAAGCAGCTAGGTCACCTTTCCTAGCGGAAAGAAGGGTTAAATATCAATTTGGGTGGTGGTGTTTGCACGTCTCTACTCTCACCTCACAGTACTTGCATTCATATGGCATTGGTTGTTGGTTATGGCTTTGGAAAGTCGTGGCAGAAATTGTCTTTGTTACATTACAGTAATATCAAAATCATCCAATTTCATTTCACAGGTCATCTAATCTTCCAGTTTTACGTTTTACTAACATAATATTTTTATTCACAGAAGGAAAACTTGGATTAGAATTTTTTTTTTTTTTTTTTTTTTTTTAAATGTACGGAAGTTTTTGTTGGGGTTGTTGGGTTTCCCAGTGGCGTTGGAATGGATTTGCCTGCAATTGGGAAGTCGTCGAGTGATAGTTAGTTCACCAATGATTCAACACTGATCAAATTCTCTTGCGCTTAACTATAGCGGCGAGAATTAAGCCATTCTATACGTCATGACTCATGCCGGAGACAGATTGGGATTGGTAACTCCGCAGCTCTATAGTAAATATCGTGTCCCACCCAGGAGACTGATTTTACATCTGACATCACCATTAAAATAAAGCCTACAATACGTCTCCAACTGATGATGATTACAACTTGTTTAATTAAAAAAAAAATATCCCAAGCATTTATTTTTAGGTAGACATTGAGATTGCACGTTACATAAATTATTGTGTTATTATCTTATTTAACACAGCCAATAATTATAGATAAATTATTTTTAATTATCATTAGTAATAATATTGGTGGTGGAGTGGAGATGATATTATAAATCAGTTTGCATTTTCTTTTCCCATCAACAGGGGCTAAATGGGGTCTTCACTTTCTAATTATATTTATTGATACCAAATCATGTTTTCTCCATCCTATTCCTACAAAACTGGATGCTTCCTTTTCCATTTATCTTTTTTTAAAATATACAATTAACAAGTTTATAAACTTTAAAATTTATATTTCTTAATACTATTAATGCATGTATTTGACTGAATCAATTTGATTTAAATAAGAGTGCTCTAATGAAATTTTTGAATCTGATAGATTAA
This sequence comes from Jatropha podagrica, assembly GCA_947857235.1. Classification (NCBI taxonomy): domain Eukaryota; kingdom Viridiplantae; phylum Streptophyta; class Magnoliopsida; order Malpighiales; family Euphorbiaceae; genus Jatropha; species Jatropha podagrica. The sequence goes on along the minus strand of CANUEP010284096.1, from coordinate 193,979 downwards.
TTTTACTTTCGGTTTATGGATTCACTTTATTCTTTTTCTTTTTTAACTTATTATTATTATCTTTATTTCAAATCTCTAAAATGATAATTATGTTCATGCACTAACTCAGTTTCTACGTAATATATATAAAAAACTATTTAGTTTTAGTATTATCATCTTGTTTTATTCTTCAAGAAAAGACAAAGTTCTTTTATAAAAAATTATTTTAATCTAAATTAAATATTTTTCAAAACGATGATATTTTTTCTTTCCCATCTTTTAAATGCTATTAAATTGTATCTTAATGTGTATTTTTTAATAACTATTGGGATAAAAATAATTATTTATACTGAAAGAAAAATAAATTATTTTTGGTATGACATTTCAAAATTTAATTCTAACAGATAAGTATGGAAAAAACACAATCACACAGAGAGGCTACCCTTCAAACCAATCAAAATTGTTTTTTTGTTATTTACAGCGAACTTTGAAAAAGATCCAAGCAAAAGACGTGCCAAGTCACAACAAAAGACTAGAAGAGAGAAAGTGCCCCTTCTCTTCTCATACTGTGTGAACAAACATTCGTGGATGCCAAATTTGTTTCATAGATTCATCCCTCTCTTATGTCATTCAAGGAAGAATTTCTATTCCTATACGTAACTTTCTCTTTCTCCATATCACCTCCACTCTGTAGGAGTTAATCCGCCTCCTTTCTCTGTCTCTCAACCCACTGAACGTTTGTTTTTTTTTTTCACTGCCATTTCTATAGCGCAGTATCTTTCTTTTCTTTCTTTCATCGCAAGTTTGCAATCTGACCCAATTCAAGCACCAAATGAACCAGTAAAGGATCCTTGAGTATTCACCATTATTAGTAACATGGTATGTTGTCTGCTTATTTTCACTTTCTCACTGATCACATATCCTTCGATCTTCGATAAAAGCTTTGATTGAATCGCTGCTTGCCTAAAACCCACGTGCTTCGAACTCTGATTTCAACGCTACATACCTATTTTTGTACTGTAGCATCAACTTCTAGATCTGTGTTGCTATTTTGTTGCAAGAAGTTTCTTGCGCAATTTCGAGGGCCATTAATGTTGTGGTAAGATATTTTGGTATCTGGGTTTTTCACTTTGGAGACAAAGCACGATTTGTGTTCGAACTTTGAGGGTTTTAAAGCTACTCCAATGCGAAGACAGTGTTTGTATATTGAACTCAGAACGTGAATTTGGATATAGCATCGTTGTAGGGATGCAATCGAGGGTGGTTCCATTAGAGGAGGGCAAGGACCCTGCGATTCCAATCAAAACGAGCCAACCCAAGGCGTTTCCATTAAGGTTACTCCAGTTGTTTCTGCTTTTTCTGGCTTTATGTATCGCATTTTCAATAATCAGTATATACGCAATCAAAAGTTTTGGTGTTGTTAATAATGTGGTTACAAACGTTAAGACCAATTTCCAGCCATGCCTTGAAGAAATGAATGCTTTGGACCGTTGGATTAAGCCTCCTTCAAATCTGCTTCACAAGATGAATGATGAAGAGCTCTTATGGAGAGCTTCTCTTGTTCCTAGAATTAAAAAGTATCCGTTCAAGAGAGTTCCGAAGATTGCATTTATGTTCTTAACAAAGGGGCCACTGCCTCTGGCACCTCTTTGGGAAAGGTTCTTGAGAGGGCATGAAGGGCTGTATTCAATCTATATTCATTCACTGCCCACCTTTGAAGCCAAATTTCCCCCTTCATCTGTTTTTCATGGAAGACAGGTCCCAAGTCAGGTAGCTACTTTTCTATGTAAAACATTTTTTTATGTGCATATTTGATGTTTGATGGTGAAATTATATGTATAGGAATAGCTATATTAACTTGCTTGGATGATTTTAAGACCAAGAGGTCCATGGTCATACTCATTATGTGGTACATGGTGTTGGAAGTTGAAACAGATTTTAGGTCATTATAAGCTAATTTTTTTTTTTTTCCCAAGTTTGCTGTCCTGTTTATTAGAATTAACATAGGAGATAAAACAATAGGCTTGGATGGAGGAATTTGGCCCAGGAGATTGTGGTGTCCAAAAGAATTCGGGAGTTTGCTAGTATGTTTTGGATTTTTTTTTTAGATGAAGGATCCTTTGAGTTTGTTGACAATGATCAGAAATTTAGGTGAAGGAATTATTAGAAAATGCAAAAGTTAGGATTAATATTTGTTAGACAAGCCATGAGACTGTATGATGTATGATATCAAGGCATGATCCTTATTCCTTATTCCTTGTTCCAGCTGTATGATGATATTGTCCAGTTGCAATGACACATGATGTTATTTTTTTCATCAGACATGTAGTAGTTCAGTAAAGAAGGGGAACCCAGGCACAGAGAGCCAGAGTTAGGTTCTTGAAGTCAATTATAGTATCAGATTTGTTGTTTACATTATTTGAATTGGGGCTGGAGTTTTTAAAACTGAAAAACTATTAGGCTACAGACTGTCTGAATGTTACGATGAAATCTTAGAAAATTGTCAACTCTATCCAGAATACCAGAGAAGATGGAATAAAATGTCTCTATGATATTTAATACAGCTGGGTATCTTCCTTTGCCTTAACCTTTGTATGCTGTGTTTGGACAACCGATCTTTTTGAGTTCATTTGAGTTGAAAAATATTCCATCTCTGATGAGTAGACTGTACAAAAGGCTAATATTGAGAGTAAAATATACTCATATTAGGATACAGAAGATGTGTGCCTGTGTCACTTTCTATAGACCAGTATAGAGAAGAATAAGAAATGGTCACCTTACTTAATTGATTGCCGATATACATGGAATTGTTAATAGCTGTCCAGACAAAAGGTAGGTTCCAATATGTGATGACTGCCTGGTTTTGTTGTCATGAAAGGGCTGCGATATGGTTCTTAAGACTGCTTTATTTAAGGATGACTAGTTGTGAGTGAAAAGAATCATCTAAATTGCAACCATGCTTGGACGTCGAGATAAGCAATTATAGAGCACCTATTCATTCATGGCATTCTTTTGGTTGTCAAGTAATTCTGCTGCTGAGGTTTATATGAGCACACAAAATGACAGGTGAAAATTAAATTATCTGGCACTCTGTTTCAAACTGTATTTTGGCCCTTCTTCCTTATTTCTTAAATGCAATATACATAAGCTCTACACATTTTCTTGGTTGTTTCTGACTTTCATTTGAATAATTTTGTACATGTTGTCCATTTAGCAGTTCTATGATTTGCTTTCATCAAGAAGATGATGGTGAACGCTTCCTAGAAAATGATACTAGGAAGTTCCATAATTAAGAATCATAAGGCTATACAATTCATATCTATGAGTCATATCTTTATTGACTTTTGATCAAGGAAGCTTTACGATTCTAATAATTCGTTAAAGTGCATGGTGTCATTTATTTTGTCATTCCTGAATGGCTACATAGCTTACTACTCATCTGTTGTTCACCATGCAGATTTCTGAATGGGGTAAGATGAATATGTGTGATGCTGAAAGAAGGCTTCTTGCTAATGCTTTGCTAGATATCTCCAATGAATGGTTCATTCTCCTATCCGAATCATGCATTCCTCTCTATAATTTCACTGTCATCTATCACTACATAATGAGATCCAAATATAGCTTTGTTGGTGCTTTTGATGACCCTGGTCCATATGGGAGAGGACGATATAATGAAAACATGGCACCTGAAGTGAACATTAGCCAGTGGCGAAAGGGTTCTCAATGGTTCGAGGTTAATCGAAAGCTTGCAGTTACCATTGTGGAAGACACTGCATATTACACAAAATTTGAAGAATTCTGTAAGCCAAATTGTTATGTTGATGAACATTATTTCCCTACCATGCTAAACATTCAAGCAGCGCATCTCATAGCAAATAGAAGCCTTACATGGGTTGATTGGTCAAGAGGCGGAGCTCACCCAGCTACATTTGGAAGAGCAGATATAACAGAGGATTTCTTCAGAAAACTTTCCGAAGGTCAGCACTGCACTTACAATAATCAGCCTTCTTCTATTTGTTTTCTTTTCGGGAGAAAATTTTCGCCGAGTACATTGGAACCTCTATTACGTATAGCACCAACGGCCCTGGGTTTCTGACTGTAGAACTCATCAACTAATTTTAAACAGTGAAAAGTAGTTCAAAAGAAAATGAGAAATTTCATTATTTGCAGCTTAGATATTTTTATGCAGTAGCTATTTTTGGTTTCTTGCTTGTATACTTCTTCTGGAGTGCTGCTGTCCAAAATTATATTATGTACAGGTAATGCATACCCAGTTAAGTTTGCATTATATTTTCACATTTTTTCAGTATTAGAGATTAGCATATCATAATTGGTTTTTCCTTTTCTTTTTCTTGTTTTAAATAAATAACTACCTATTGGATAATTTCACCTAAGAGCGTGTTTTCAATTACTGTTATTTAGTTTTCAGTTTCTCAACTGACCTTTGCAGGGTATCCAATTTATGGTTGTGAAGCCCAACTGATTATTTATGTTGGCCTTTATTGAAGTGGAATGCATTTATATGTAAGAATAATTGGATGTGACTGTTTACAGATTAGAATGAAAAATAAATTATTTATTTAACTCATCTCCCTTTCTTGGAGGGTAGGTTTTTTTTTTTTTTTTTTTACAAAATACTACTCTTCGAAAACTATTTTTCAATTTAATGCAATTTTTAAAACTATTTACTAATTTAATATTTATCTTGTTATAAATAAAAGATGTACTAAAATCACTAATTTAATTGACGATTTCAATGTAATAAAAAAATAATTATATAAAAAAAAAATAATTAATTATAAATCCTCACCCTTAAATTAATGTCCTTGTTTGTATGATTATTACAATTTTTTGCACCAACAGCATTCCTAGCAGCGACAATTACAAGGGTGGGTTCGTCACAGATTCTGAAAGTAGCTACGACCAATATTGCACATTCCTCATTAATGTGCTTCATTGTAGCGCGTATTTTCCTATTTCACCCTCCTCTCATTCTCGTGAAAGATACCTCGAAAATGCAATTTTTGAACTTGGAGCATATTTGAGTGATCATAAGAACCTTTTATAGCAATCAATTGTTAATTTTTTAATATTTGGAACACAATTTAATGAAACGGAAAGATTTATATAAAGTCATTGCATATACACACAAAATCTAATGATAATAATACTTTATATTTAATAAGGGCATGAGAGTCTTTTCATTTTTTTATGGTTGGAAATTTTTATATTATAATTAATGACGTAATTAAATCACCTAAAATTATCATAATAAAATACTCATTAATATAACTAAATTACCTTTTAGCTCATCTAACTTTATTTTGATTTAATTCTCTCAAAATTAATAGAGATAAATAAAGGATGAAATGATATATGAATTTTAAAAATTTATAGAAAATAATTATCGTGCTTAATAAAAATAAAAATAAAGTCGGAATAAAAAACATCAGGTGATTTGATTGCTTTTTTAATTATCATAAAAAAACTTAATGAATAGATAAAAATAGGTAAAATAAGTAGTTCTTGGTAAATGGAAAAAATTATTGAAATTCATTGAAAAGATGTATATATAGATACATATATAAGTATAAAGATAAGAAAACTATACAAAAGTTTTAAAATTTTAAATTCAAAAATTCAAAAGTTTTAGCTATTTCAAATTTCAAATTTCAAATATAAAAATATATATAAATACAAAAAAAGAAATGTTAAAAAATTATTTAAAAATTACAAAATTTATATATAAAAAAAGCTCAAATATTAAATGGTTAAGAATTAATATTAAGGATTGATTGTTGAATGATATATGTAATATATGGTTTTTATTTTATGAGAAAATTATGTATTCTAATTCTAATCAATTATATAATTATTAAATCAACTTTATAAGAAAATTTTTCGTGGGGAAAAATTTTAATTTGTAAGTAGATCAAAAGAATAAGCATATTTCATTATTGTTTAAATAAATAAATAAATAAATAATGCAAAACAAACCAGTGGTCCGAATATCTCAAAATCCCCAGTTTTGAACTGATTTATTTTTTTTAAATCACCGAAATTTGTGGGAAACACATTAGAATGTAACCGAAATTGCCAAATTTGAAATTGAAATTGTAGAAGCCTCCTAAGTTTCAATGCCAGGCCATTCATATAACAAAAAGAAGGTTCTGGAAGACAATAAAAAAAATGTCAAATCATATTCCTGGGAAATTTAAAATAAAATAAAAAGTTAAAAAATAATGCCGTTGAAACGTGTCCTTTTCTGATGGCCATAGTTGTGCGTTTGTGGGCCACTACGTGAATCGCCCATCTTTTGTAATTTCTCCATCGAATCGCGTAATTTATTGCGCTAAACATTCATTCATATATAATCAACAAAATGGAACCACGCGCCAACATATACACTCGCTCTCCGTATCATTTATTTATCAATGGACCCCACTGTTATGCCAAATGTTTACCAAACAATTCGCATTTGTAACGCACGCCGGTTCTCTCTTGTTTTTTTCTCTCTTCTTCCAGTAGAACAAAGAATAAATCCTTTATTTGGACATTAAACGGCGCCGTAACAAAAATAAAGCCCGCTCTGAAAATACTCCACAATGCTCCAGATGTCATTTTCTTTTGAATTACCGGCTGCGACTACATATACCATTCGCCAGGCTGTAAATTCGGGCAGCTGACCGTAAAAATTTACCACTTTGTCCTAACCCTACTCTTTCCCACTATATAATCCCCTGACTGTTACGCTTTCTTCTCTACGAACAAACCCGTCGCAGTCTATAATCCTCTCTTTCGTTTGTCTGCGCATTTCTCTCAAATTTCAAAAAAATCCGTAGCCAGACTATCAAAGAACAATGGCTTTTCTCTCCAAGGCCTTTCTCATTGCTGTTATGGCTCTGCTTCTCGTAGTTCTCTCTGCTGACGCTGCCGCTCCAGAGTCTGCTCCTGCTCCAGCCCCCGCATCTCTAGCTGGCGCGATCTCACCTTCGTTGGCCTCTGCCTGCGTTGCATCAGTCGCTGGTCTCCTATTTGGCTATGGATTGAAGATCTGAGGGATGATAAGTGGTTCAAGTAATGTCATTGGTTATTCAGATTTATTACTTATTATCAGAGTTTTATTATTGAGTGTTTGATTTGGATCTAGGCTTTTTGGGTTTACAATATTTATATATATAAAATATTTAGGATTATGAGAGTGAGATTTTACCTATATATATGTAGTCTGTTTGGTGGTGCACAGATGGTCATGGATTGACATATTATTATATTATAAATTAAATCTATCGATTTATATTTGTGTCTATTTTTTAGTTTTCTTAATCTTGCTGATAAGGTTAATTGAGTTTAATCTAATTGATCGGAACAGTTTTAAAATTTGGAATTCCGGTTTAGATTTTAACTCAATTTGAATTCTGTAGATACATATAATTATCTATTCTCTTTTATTTTTTAATATAAATGTTAGGGAATATAATTTTCACATGGCACGGTACCAAGAACTGAAAGGATAGCTGAAGAATAATCTAGTGTGTGTAAGTAAGTCCCGATTTGATTACTAGGAACCGCATTACTATTTTGCTTTCCTTAGCAGTTAAGTATTAGTAGTAGTTATTGTTAATTAGCAAATTCTTTCACTTTGTTTGGATAGGAAGGAAAATTTGGGAGGAAACGAAATTGCTACTAAGAGAATCAATTTTACTTTCCTTATTTGATGCATGTGGCCACCGACACGTGTCAACGACATTTTTTTTAACTCATGTCAACAACACTTAATTGATGAATACCTTTGTTTTGGATCTGTGGTGCCCAAGTGTTTTTTTTCCCCTTTATAGGGTTGGCACACAGCATTCTTTATGAGTGGGTTGGGGATTACAGATTTCAAAATCCATTTATTTATTTACTTTTAGGTTCTTTAAATTAAATTAAATACATGAATAGTGGGATAATGATCATAGGTTTATTTTATATTATCACAATTTGAGAACTGATGCTATCTTTTTCTTGTTGATTCTACTCTGGAAAGAGACCCTTTTCCTTCTTGAAAGTCTTGTTGGGTAGTTGATAGTGATTAAGATGATATTTTATTTGACGATGGAAATTACATGAGTTGTGGGTCCTCCTTTCAAATGAGAAAACATTTAACCCAAACACGTCACATGCAATGGGCCAGTAGGCCATCAAGTGGACTTCGAGAATCATGTGATGTCACACTCTGATTCGGACACCATTTTGATGTCTAAGTGCCCCATTTAGCATTGCAAGATATTGGTCTGCATATTCTCAATTTGAAAATGTATAGCCAAATAATTATTAGCTAATAGACCAAAGCAATAATTAGTGGTTGATGATGTTCAGTGGAAGGTTTTAGCAAGGAAATACTTCAGAAAAATTAGATTAGAAAACAAATTTTTTTTTTTGAATTTTTTTCTGTTTTTTTTAAGAAACCTCCTTTAGTTAAATTTGACACTTTATCATTATTTAATATCTGGATTAAACTGTCTTCCTCTCAATTATAGAAATTAATAATATAATAATTTAATTAATTATTTTCATGTTTTTAATAAATTGGGATTGCTAAACTTCTTGAGAAAATTCAATTATTATTTTTTTAATTCTTGAGAAAAAGTGAAAAGTGTCAAATTTGCCATTCTTTTGTTCTCACTTGGCTCATTTTTCCTTTTTTTCGTTTGTCCCACATTACAATTTTATTTTTTTTTTAGAATTAAATAATATTTATAGTTTTCAATTCTACCCCTATATATATATATCTCTCTATAAATTACTACTATTAATTATTGTTAATCAAATCTTGAAGTCAACAACTCACTCGCTGCTCTGTAATTTTGATTGCTTTCATTGTCTCATTAAACAATTTTATTTGGATTAGCTCAAGAATAATTTAACATAGGAGTTATCTAATTTTAACGGAATAATAATTTTTATGACCGCAATAAGTTTGGAAGTACGGCTGAATCTTGTTATCGATAAGAGTATTACTTTGATGTTACTTTAATCTTAACAAAAAAAAAAAAAAAAAAAATTGCTTTACTATTTTCCGAAGATTGAAACTATAGACCAGCATGGAGGAGGATGTTTGCATTTTAGTAAATTACAATTTTGGGCTTAGGGAGCGGGGATGATCCTAGCCCGCCTCCGCACCAGGCGTTGGAGGAGTAAATGCAGTTTTTTTTTTTTTTTTTGGTTGAAATTTTATAAACAGATGATTAAACTTGATGGCAGCTATGCAATGCCTTCTAAGTAAACTCATGCGCAGTTTAAATTCTCACGAGGTGTAGCAAATTTAACATCGAAATTAATTTTAAATGGATTCGAACGGTAACTACTCCCGGCTTAACTTCCATAGGAGAGCTGAAAAAGATGCAAGTTGAAATGAAAGGGCGCGGATAAAAGAAATAAAATGGTTAAAAAAAAAAATTCATCTTTCCATTTTCATAGCGGGTGAAAGGACATACATGATTTACAAAGTACCAACATTCCCTCACATGGCACTGTCAAAAACAAACCGCTTTCAAGTTTCAACAACAGAGTCATCGTCCTCATCTTCCATTGGCTCATTCAGAATCAGAATCCATATTCCCCATAGCTTTCAAGCCCCTCGGTCTCTGCATATTGAAATTCAATGGTCATCCATTGTTTTTTTTTTTATTTTAAAAAAAAGCCAATTTCTAGCTTATATATATATATATTATTGTTTCAAATCTGATACGTTAACTGGAACTACACTATAATAATGATAATAAAAAGAAGTTACCTTCTTAGAGATTTTCTTCTCTCTGACCTCGTACCGTTCTAGTGTCAGATCACACAGCCATGCTCCGGGACTTACAAGCTGCAAATAAAATCCCAATAAATTGAGAGCCAAGTCAGATTATACTTCCTTTTTTTTTCAGTGATTAACCAGCTAAATGGAGAGAGTTATATAAAATTCCCATGACTAGAGAAAAAATCACACATTACAGCAAAACAAGACCCAAACCACACCAGAATGATGATGGTGCGCAGTGGACATTATACCATTAGGTCCATCCAATTTTCCCATTCTGTCGTTTACTATTTGTTGATAAGCTATTGTTCTATCCTTTTTTAATCAATCACCGTACGCGTGGACACTATGCGCGCTTCTTATCCAAACAAGAAAAAGTTCCATCGTGCTAATATGGACTAAACTAATTAAACTAAAATTTTTTTAAAAAATTAAAAATTCCCTAAAAACAATTTTAGAAAGATTAATTTTTTTAATTTAAATCTATACACGAGTCCATAAACAAAGATAATCAGGAACAGAACAGAAACCCTACTAGCTGGGTCCACACCAGCTTCCCATCAAAAATGACTGTAGTCTACACATGGCCTACTAGGCAGACTATGATTCTCCATTTGTTTTTTTCAAATTTTAATTTTTTTTAAAGCGTTTGTAATAATACTTTTTTGCCGTTATTGCCAATTTTGCAAGAAATATAAAAATAATAAATAATTGGGTGTGGTCCCCACCCTCCGACTAATATTAATTAAAAAAAGTAAAAAGAATAAAAAAAATTAAAATAACGTTTTTCTTCTTCATATCTAGATATTACCTTAGTTAAAATTATTATACACAATTTACTATTGACTCCTTAATCATAATAACAAAATTCCAAAATATTAGGTTATATACTGCCACTACACGTCTAGGTCGCTGTTGGTTGCAAATCCACACTTTAACTGCCACGTGTAAGTTCATCTCTTGCTTAGTGTCCAATTACACGTTTCCCCAGCTTTTCCAGCCAAAGAAAAAGGGCCCAAAAGGAAGGACAAATTCACGTAAAATTATTTTGATCAAATTCCCCTTCACCTTTCAAATCAACAGCTTAGTATCCTAAGAAACCCCAAATTTTCCTTTGCAAAGAAAAAATTGCTGAAATTTTAAAACTTAACTGCAAATTTTCCGAAATTAGAAGCCTGAAGAAAGAAAAAGAGTAGCTTACATTGAGAGTGCGTTGAACGAATTTGGCTCTCTTTTTTGGTCTCTGGGGCAGCTTGGACCCCTTAAAAGCAATGAAATCTTCCTCTTTCTCTTTGTTAGATAAAGCAATCACAAATTTCGGAGGCCAAACCACCGGTGGTGCCGCTTCTCCGCTTCCAGAAGACGAACCTCCTCCTTTCTTGCTATCATGCGCTGTCTCAGAAGATGCTCCTGATTTGTTGTTGTTGTTATTATTATTATTATTATTATTATTAATATTATTCTCATGGTTGCTGTTGTGATGATGGTGGTGGTTGTTATGGTTGTTGTTGGCGTTTCTCTTATCGTGCGGAGCCCTGTCAGGCGAAGAAAGGCTTCTCACACCACCGTTACTCTGGCCTCTCATGGCACTGAGATTCTCAGAATTTCTGTCAAAGCAAACAATAATTAGAACCATATAATACAACAACTATGTAATGAAAAACTAGCCAAGTAATGAAAAGTAACATAGAAATAGGCAATTTGGATAAAATAACGAAAGTAACCTTTTCCCGGATGATCTAGATCGGTAGAAGGGCAGAGACTGGATAGAATCTCGAAGGCTGTTGCGTAGAAAATGGGTTAATGTTTGTCTGTGTTCTGTTTTGGGGTTTTAAAAGGATGGGCAGGGTGTTGTGAATTTTCCGTTGTCCTATATTTTTTTTCTGGTTTTCGATGAAAAGTTAAAAGATATTTTGAGAGGAGAAAGCAGACAGTGGTGTGAGATTCTATATTTCTATTTCGGTTTTCTCAATTTTCAATCCAACGTGAATAGCTGGGAGTTCTTTTAGTAGGTTTTTGGGCCGTTGGATTCCGTTTCGTCCCATTTCGGGGTCAGGATGCATTTGAGATAAAAGGTGGACCACATTCCTAATCTAATCTAATGATCCGACGGTGTATGATTGGTTCTGATTAAAGAATCTTTTGTAGGACACGTGGAACGGAAATGTCGTCCTTATTATTACATGCTGTTATTAGAAGGCGTTAGGAGCCATGGATCAGAACAAGCTTAATAAGAAAAGTCAAAAATACTCAGAAACTAGTTCAATTTATATGTCATAAAGTAGATTGAAGAATAATGCTTTATTTTTTTTAATAGTATTTCTTTTTCTAAATCTCCATATTAATAGACCGGTAGCTGAATAGGTTTGTTTTAGAGATTAATTTAACTCCTGAACCTGAAGCATATTTAAGAACTCAAACCCTAAACTAATTTAGTTGAGATGTCTAAATCAATAACAACTTCACCAATCCAGGGCCTACCTTTTTCTCTATAAACCTACCTCTTTTAAGCATAAACATTAAACAACGTAGAGGACAAGATTGACAATGTTCCACCAATTCTAATATCTTACTATAAAAAATCTAAGCTGGAGAGTGGGCAAAATGTCCGCACTCATTCGCTCTTACAAAAAACCTCATTTCCCAACCATAAATATATGCGCCCATTAGAAGCGTCCTCTGCATTATCTTTGCCCAGATAAGCAACAATTTTAAATATCCAAACGCCGTTCGGTTCGATTTTTTTTTTTTGGTTTGAACCGTGTCATCCGGTTAGTATTCAGTCTATATGGAATTTTCGGACCCAATGTTTACCATCCTAGCCTTATCCTTTTCCCACTCCTACCGAACAAATTGCAACCCACAGACCCATATCCTGACAGAGAGGCAATTCGATTATTTATTTATGCTCGCAAAACTTTAGCTTCTTGAACTTAAGACGAGGTGAAGGCTTTTCTAGATCTACTAACATGATAAGACCGGAACAGTGAAAAATTGAGAAGTGGTCAAGTAAATACCAACAACCGTTATCCAACCAGCCCCATCGGAAAACCGAAACGGACCCTGTTTTGAAACTGACCGAACTGAACACATGGCACAATTTTTATATGATGAAAATCAAGTAGATCTACTGAAATATGGCGAGGGATCTGTACCTGAGAACACGCTGAGGTGGAGGTGGCGGTGGTGAGGATGGACGTTGACGGAGATTCAAATATACATTGCTTTGATTTGAATTGTTATTCGTTGTACTTGGCTGATTAGAAGGCTCTTTATCGGCTCTGACGACCCGGCGGTCTACCCGAACCGTAGTTCGATGGACCGGAGCATTGGAATCGTCCTTCACCTGGATCTTCATACACCTTGGGCGTTTCCGGTTACCCCACTGCAAGACGAAATCCGACGTCGTTTGTTTCGTGGAATCTGAAATAGTTCTTAACAACCCATTGGCGCCTCCGATTTTATGCTTATTGTTGGCGTTAACATTGTTGTTGCTTCTTAAATAGTCTTTTTCCATCTTTTGCACACCTGTCCCATTCCAACAAAAGATTAATTTAAACAAATTTAACTTAAAAAAATAAAGATAAAGCAAGTGTTGGTTTTTGCTTAACAAAAGGCTAACTCCGAAAACTAAAACAGCCCCCTCTGCAAATTCTATAGAATTCAAACAAAAGGCAGTAGGTGAAAAAGAAATAAATGAAGAAATGAAAACAAGAAAAAATTTGGAAAAATAAGCCTTATCAAGGTAGAAATTGTAACGATTGGTATCCGTCTGATGAACAAATGATGTCGAAAAATGAGAAGAGAAAGTTCTTTGAAAAGGAAACAAAAAATTGAAACTAAAGATGACGTTCACTTAAACAGATACGGTCAATCTAGAAATGGATCCACTTCATTTGAAGTGGTTTTAACATATGGGAAAGCAGAACATGCAAAAATTTTCTCCAAAACTGTGCTTGGTTGCTGAGAAAATTGAGAAGATGAAAATTAAGAAAATCCAGACTTTGAATTCTCAAAGATTCATTTCCAGGAACAGAAGGAAACTTGAAGTTCCACCACTAAATTGCAGCCTGGAATCGACAAGCTTCCTTTTTGGATGCTGGAAATTTTTAGAATCAAAGCGAATTAGTTTCCTCCGAAACCAAACTGGAGTCCTTAGCTACGGGAAGGAATTCACCAAGCACATATGAATGTCATCAATCAGAAAAAAAGATTAAATCCCAGAAAATAATTAATAAAAAATAGTCTAAAACTGATCCTTCAAAGGAAAAATGGTAAAACCAGGGAATTGGAAAAAAAAAATCTAAAAACCGAAACAACAGACACTCATCAGGACAGAGATGGTATTTAAAAAGCGTTGAAAAAAGAAATTGGCGCATTACCTGAACTTCAATTCGTGAAGAAATCTTCGATTCTCAATTGAATTTAAGACACGGAAACTGATTTTTTTTTTTTCTTCTCAGAAGCTGCAGATTGCACAGGAAAAAAGGCAGAGGAATCAGAGCTTCTTTTTTAGGAAGGAAAATGCACACAGAGAAGACATAGAAGAAAGAGATTAAACAGCAGAGGTTTCCCATAAAGTATAATAAACAACCAATCTAAAGCCAGAGTTCAAACCGAAACTGGAATTCTACCATTTTGGTGGAAGAAATGACCTACATGAGTATATAACACAGGTTTTGACGCTATGAACAAAATTTGCTTCGTTAAGTCCTCAGGCAAATTGTAGGAATCTACATCAGATTTTCAAAAGAATGTGACATCTCGAAGCTTAAATCCTCGACTCTCATGTCAGATTCCGATCTTTGTATATCCATAAACTGATCTTTGTATCTTATAATCTGTGGAAAAATGGTCCAAATTCCTTCTAAAGCTGCTTAAATCTCTTCAAAATGTATCTGTAAAACAGAAACAAGTCAAATACCATTATTTCAGAGTGTAAACAACACAAAATCTAAATATAAACGAACTCCTTTTCAATTACCTTCTATCTGTGAATCTAAACGTATAAACCCAACTTTCACAATTCTCAATCGACTATCAAAATTAAAATTAAAATCACATCCAGTGGAAATTCCTCGCGAGAGCACCTTGAATTCCCAACAAATGTGCCTGTAAAAACAGAAATAACACAATCAAATTACCAATCATAAATCCGGAATTTCCACTAAGCGAAACCGAGGGAATCATGTTCGGTTCTCAATTACACGCCTAAAAGCCTCTCCTCTCTAGCAGCTCCAGATCCTCAGCATTTATTTGTTCAATTCTCCTCAAGTTCAATCCAAATCCTTGTTTGGTTACCGAGAAGGAGATGAGAGAAAAAACGAGAAAATTCGCAGAGAAAAACAGAGACAGAACACAAAGCCAACAATACTACAAACAGAAACAGCTTCTTTTTAATTGAACGAAATGCTCGTCTCTTCAAACCC
This sequence comes from Jatropha podagrica, assembly GCA_947857235.1. Lineage (NCBI taxonomy): Eukaryota > Viridiplantae > Streptophyta > Magnoliopsida > Malpighiales > Euphorbiaceae > Jatropha > Jatropha podagrica. Next base: position 178,781 of record CANUEP010284096.1, on the reverse strand, counting down.
AAACTTTATAACCCATCTTCCTCTCTGTTTCAGCCTGCCGTTCAACACAATTTATTTTCTGATCGTTGATCTAATTATCCAACCGTCCATATTGCTCCTACTTTGAACCGTCAAGTGTTTCCATTCTGTGCCCCGTTACGGAATTTTCCTTACCGCTTTTGTTTCGTTTGTCTTCTACAGTACGGCTCACGGCTCTATAGAAGTCTAACGGAATCTTCAAGAGATCGTTAAAATTTGAAGGAAAAATATAAATATAAATTGTTTTTATAGTAATATAAAATATAATTTTCTCGCAAACTAGTGTGGTGGAGAGTAAGTGAACCATCGTTAGTTTTGTAACAGTTTGGTAATGTCATCACAAATTTGAAGGGTTTTTTGGTGTGTGTGTGTGTGTGTGTGTGTGTGTGTGTGTGTGTGTGTGTGTGTGTGTTTTATTATATAATTAATAGATAAATGGTAAAGGATGTATATTTACATACTATTAAATTGCCAGCACATATAATTTGATTTTTTTTTTATTTAAATGAGGAGCGAAAATATTTTGAATTTTGTTTTTAAATCCAAAGTATTTTTATTAATTTAATAAATTAAAAGGAAATACTATCTTTATTATATAGCTCAATTTTATTTTAGTCCATTAAATGTGCTAACCATAATTCAAAATTAAAACTGTCATAAAAGAAAAAGTTATTTGTGATTATGACTAGGAACAAATCTCTCCCAATTATCCATTAATCAACAATCTCATAAACTAAAATTTCATTTCTTATATAATAATTATTATGAGTGTCAAAATGGTCTATAAACATACCAAGATAGAATATAAATAATTTCATAAACGGTTGACTAATATATGAAATTCATCGTGTTACAGATTGACTTGTTTAACTTATATAACGTATTTATTTAATGGTGAAAAAGTGATTTTAAATAATATATATATTCAAGTGATTTATATGTATATACATGTTGAGATTTAATGATTTTTTTAAGAATTATAATATTCTAAATGTAATAAGTAATATGAAACATGTTTAATAATATGATTGATGAACCTATACATGCATTTTTCTATCAACAAGTGATAACATTAGAACCGTATGCAAAACAACATTTACCTTTTGTTGCTACTATTAGCATGATTGTAAGTCCGCGAGGCAAATGTTATTGAGCTATCTGGCCACCATATAAAAGCTGTTAACGATCCATTTTAATTTTTTTTCACGAAAATAATCTAACTAATGCACTTAATAGTATTTTCTTTAATATAATAAAAAGGTTTAATCCCTAGGACCAATACCTTGTTGGTTTACGATAACCTTTTTAATAATTCACGCCTTATTTTTTTTGTTTTTTTGTTTATGTACTAAAATAAAATAAAATAAATTGAAAAATTGAGATACCACTATAAAATAACATGCCGCACTCAACAGGCCCAACCCAAGAAATCAACTAACGGGCCTGTTTCCGATCTTTCAGCAAAGGCTATTTTGGTCCGAGCATACTGAAGTTTTTGTTTCGCCTATCTGACCAGAAAAGTAAAGGAGAGGATCTGCAATTCGCATTATTTGGATCCCAAAATATCTCCAGCATTACTTGCCCTGTCTACGATTAGGGTTTATTTCGAGTTCATCCACTGCTCTATCTAATTTTGTAAAACAAGAGAAGGTAACATATATGTTTCTCTTTTCTCTTTATTACTTGCCAATATTCTGATATTGTTTTTGTTTAATTGCTGTTTTATTTATCTTAATCATACTTGAAGTTTTTATGGGCTTTATCGTTTAGGGTTTTCTATAGAATTATAAAGTTTATTGTTTTTATCACATTCAGATGTTTTTTGAGTTCGTGTTTTTGATACAATATTTAGGGTTTATTCGATTTTTTTCATTCAATTGATTATATAGCTTACCTTCGATTTTTGTGGCGTTGCAGCAGTACAGGAAATGTACAACGGAATAGGGTTACAGACTCCAAGGGGGTCAGGGACCAACGGATACATACAGACCAACAAATTCTTTGTGAAGTCAAGGACAGGGAAGGTTGCTCATAATACTAAAGGATTTGAGGGCGATCAGGGTACTGCTGGAATCACGAAGAAGCCTAACAAGGACATCCTTGAGCATGACCGCAAGCGGCAAATACATCTCAAGCTTGTCGTACTTGAAGACAAGCTCATTGATCAAGGATATACTGATGTTGAGATTGCTGAGAAGCTTGAGGAAGCTAGGAAGACTTTGGAAACAGCCTCAGCTGCTGAGGAAAGTGGAGGATCTGCTGCTGTGGTTTCCGACATGAAGTAAGTGTTCCCTGTCTTTAAATATATAATTCAAGTATTATTGTTCGTTTTGTTGCTATCTTGTTTTGTGTGCTTGTCTATGGTGTTTTGTATCCTATTTATTTTATTATCTGGTTCTGTCAGATTGGTTGAGATTGTTTTAGTCTTGGGTGCATGGGGATCTTACCAATAATGTCAAAAATGAGTTCAATTGCAAATAGGCATTGTTGCACTAGTGCCTGGTGAGTTGAGATTTATTTGAAGTCAGTGGTGAAGTTTTATGGGATTTTTTTAGATTCTGGATTTTCTATATCTTAAGATTTTGGGATTTCCTTTTTCAGTTTGACGCACTTGATAATTGTGGTGGTTATATTATATGCTTAGTGAGTTATTATCTTATTTTGATATCAAAAGAAACTAACCTTAATGGCTTCATCAGGATCTCTGATACACAGTCCCATCAAATTGCTGCTAGAAAGGAGAAACAGATGGAAACATTAAGGGCTGCTCTAGGAATCAGAATGTCTGAGTCTGATGACCAAAATGCTGAAGTCATTGATGATGGACTACAAAATGATAGAAAGAATGGCACTGATGATAGCAAGTGGAGGGAGAAGCATGAGCATGCTTTTTTGGACAGAGATTTTAGCCACAAGAAACGTTCTGTTGAAGACCCAAATACTGAGAAGGATGATAAGAAAAAGAGTAAGAAGAAAGAAAGAGATGAAGTTAATGATTCAAAACCCTACAAGAAGGGAGAAAGCAAAAATAAAAAGGCTCAGGATGATTTATCAGATACGGATAGCAGCAGGAAGCATTCCAAAGCGGTCCAAAAGAAGCATCATGGAGTTAGAGAGGTTAGTGATGGTGAGACTGACACTGACTCCGACTCTTACTATGGTAGGGATAGAACTTTAAACAAGCATGAGAAAACCAGAAGACATGACAGTGATAGTTACGATGAAACTGATTCTGACAATGGGTCGAAGAAGAAGCACAGGATGTCAGAGAAATCCACGAAAAGTAGAAGACATGACTGTGACGGTGATCACACTGATTCTGACAATGGGAGGAAGAAGAAGAAAAGGACTTCACATAAATTAACGAAAAACCGAAGATATGAAAGTGACAGTGATGGTTCGGCTAGTGATGATGGCTCTGATTCTGAAGATGGTAGGACTAAAAAGAGAACTCTGGAGAAACCCATTAAAAGCAGAAGACATGACAGTGGCAATGATGTTTCTGCAAGTGATGATGACACTGATTCTGGCAATGATAGGAAGAAGAATAACAGATCTTCAGAGAAGTACAAGAAAAGTAGAAGACTAGGCAATGACATAGATGGTTCTTCAACTGATGATGATGATATTGGCAAGGTCATCTCCAAACATGAAGTTGAAAAATCCAATAAAATCCGTAGGAGGCACGAGTTTGGTGATGATTCTAACCTATCCAAGCATAGAACTGAGGAGGCGAAGCAGCATATGAAAACAAGTGCACGGCATTATTCTGAAGATGACTCTGATTTTGATGCTGAGGTGGGAAGGAAAAAGAGAGCTCTTGGTAAGCTTAGAGATGAGCAGAATGGAAGGGGAAAGACAAAGATGGATGATTCTATTTTGGATGATCGTTGGATGAGTGAGGACATACATGGGACAAGCAGCAGAATTCAGAGCAAGGTTGATGAACCCCAGCGTGAAAGTAGGAGGAATGATAATGATCATGAAGGGTATGGAGGGGAGAAAAGGCATACCAGGGATGAAGTGGATCGTAAAAGAGGAAGATACCAAAGAGATGTAGAGGATGATGCATACCGGAGGCGTGAAAAGGAGGAACCCCAGCGTGAAAGTAGGAGGAATGATAGTGATCATGAAGGGTATGGAGGCGAGAAAAGGCATACCAGGGATGAAGTGGATCGTAAAAGAGGAAGATTCCAAAGAGATGAAGAGTATGATGGGTATGGGAGGCGTGAAAAGGAGGAACCCCAGCGTGAAAGTAGGAGGAATGATGATGATCATGAAGGGTATGGAGGGGAGAAACGGCATACCAGGGATGAAGTGGATCGTAAAAGAGGAAGATACCAAAGAGATGAAGAGGATGATGGGTATGGGAGGTGTGAAAAGGAGGAGGATGATGATCAACAGCATGTAAGTCGAAGGCATGCAAGAGGGGAAGAAAGGGACCGAAGAAGCAAAGGTCATGATGATTGGGATTATGAAGGGCGCGGAAGAGAGAGGAGGTCCCGTGGGGATGAAGAGGAAGCACATGAAAGGGAGAAGGGGTACCACAGGGATGAGGACTGTAAAGAGAGAAAGCATGGAAGGGATGAAGGGCGTGATGACAGGTATGGAAGGCATGTAAAGGTTGATGAAGACCAACAGGATGGAAATCGAAGGCGTAGAAGAGGTGAGGAAGAGGAGCGAGAAAGTTTTGAGAGGGACAAACAAATGGATCACTCCAAGAGAGCAAGATATGATGATTCCAGGTCAAATGAGAGGAAACGGAATGACAAGCATAATGATGATCGGTCCAGGCGCCGGGGCTGAGATGGTTATAGTCTGTGCAGTATTATGACTGGTGAGTGTCCTGTAAAGATATTTCTTCTGTTTGCTTTTTTTTTTTTTTTTGGTTAACTGTGCTGAATTTCTTACCAAAATATTTGAAGCCATATTCATGCTGCAATTTTCATAGTAGTGTTTTTGGCTGGTGGGTGAGTAGTAGATCGTAAAACAGGTCTATATGTTCAATGCAAAAGTTGTACTTGCTGTGTCTATGGACATGTTTTCAATGCATGCAATTATTGAAACTTTGTGGCATTTGTCAATGTTTATTTATCTAGAATAAACTTGGGATTTTCTGAGTTGGCAGTTTTGGATATTTTTCCTTGAAACAATGAATAATGTATGAGTCCGTGGTGCTTCAGATTGTAAATTATATGAAAAAGTAATTTTTGAAAATAATCTAGTAAGTGGTTTTTTATGTGCTGAAGCACTAGGGCATTTTTTATGCATGCGCCTTAGCGTTTTTTTTTTCTTTTTTTTTTTTTTTAATGTGGTGTTTATTTGCATATCAATAGATTGGATATGAAGAAACTTGCACCTTTGAAGAAACCATAAACTCATTGAACTCATCATTATGAAGGAAAAAGGGGATGATTGCAGTTGCTGGTTTATTTGAATTTCTTCACCAATGGAATAGCTATGGAGTATGCTATTGCTTTGCATGATTGATTATGGAGTTCCTTTTACTTGACTGAGGTTGATTTGATTATTTCAGCGTTGGTTGCAAAAGGCTGGTTAAATGGTCACCAGACGCAATACCTCGCGAAGATGGAGGACTATCTGTTGAATTTGTTGGAAGATGCATCGCATGAGGAGTACTGAAGTGTCGTTAATTGTGTTGCATCCTTCAAGTTTCAGTCTATATGAGTGTATAAAAAATTTGTTTATTGTAGAACAGAATCTTTATCTTGATTACATGTCTGGCTGATTGAGTTTCCTGGTAGAAAAACTGGTAATATGCTGCCTTTGTCAGGATCATACAGGATTGTAATGTGAATGTGCCGATTATATTATGTTGTTTGGTTCCGAGTTAATGATATGGCGCTTTGTTATTTAGCCATGACCTGAAGGTTGGTGTTGCTTTCAAGGAAAACCAACTGTGAAAATTTTGCCACTGTTAATTCGTGGTTTGATGATCGTTGAATGTAATTAAGATGGCATTATTTTGTATACAGCGGGTAGCGAGTTTTCAAACGTTTTGTTTTAATGTTCTTAATTTGAGTAGAGTAAGAGATAAAAAGTGACGGAGACAGCATTGGGCTGGGGGAAGGGAAGAGAATATCTCCTGGTCCTGGTTCTCTGATTTTTCCATCTTTTACTTTGAATATCTCCTCGTCTTTTTCCATCTTTTACTTTTCAAGGACGTAATTCGGATTTCCCTTCACTCAACTCCAATAAGATAAAATTCATTGCATGTGTCCGTAATGTGAGGTTTTATTTATATTTAAAACGAAGTCCTTTGCTTACCACCTATTCAAAGTTCAAACAAGAGGAATGCTTTCGATGTCTAATTTTCAAATTTTCAAACAGGAAAAAGGAAAAATGCTTTCCTCTTGGTGTATGTAGGTGATGCATTTGTTTTGCATTGAGAGTTTGCGAGAAGAGGGAGCAAAATATCTAATCAAAATGAATATACTAAGACTAGCAGTAGAACAAACTCCAATGGAGTTTAGAAATACCATTAATCTCAGGGTCCAGACTGGTCATGCCAAATAGATTGCCAAACCGCTGGTTAATAGAACAGGCATGCTGGACTTTACAGGCATTTTCACAAATCAATAATCATTAAATTACATTACAGCATTCTCGTAGAGAGGAGTGCTTCTAATTCATATTTACACAGAAGCAATGGCAAAGACAATCACAAAGTACAGCAAGCACCAAATTGGTATAATATAACTGAACTATCTCTGACCTCTGAACATAGAAGCATATTCTTCAATTATGCACTGAACCCCTTGTGGAGAGAGCTCCATGGACCAGACGGAACGCTGACACAGGCTTGCGCTGATGCCTCGGCCATCTGATCTTCCCGAATTCCAGCATTGCACAGGTTTGCAAGAGAGCGCATGTGTTTCATCCCATATTGTGACAAAGATCCACAATGTGTTTCAAAAGTCCTCACCTGCACAACAGAATAGGGCATAAGAATCTCTCAGAACTCAAAAGCGATACGAATGAAATTAAATCTGCCAGTGGGAGGTAAGAATTAAACTGTTACCAGTGTTTTGAGGCAAACCCAGTCATCAACAAGAGGGTGCCCAGCAGGACGAATAGCATTCAGCACCTCTGAGCCTTTTCTGATTCCAAAAAGGAGTTTCCCAATTAGTTTCATGCTATGGTCTAAATGCATCCGATGAGACATTGCTTCAACGAACTGCTTCTGAGCTTGAATCTTCCTGGTAGAACCATCAGGGGCCTTGCGGTACTGCAGAAGACATGGAAGACAATTTCGGTTTAGATATAACAAAAATAGAATGAATTAAATGCTTTCATAACAGCATGATATTGAAGATTATGTTATAAACAAACATACTTCAGGCTGGGGAAAGTAGGTACAAAAGCAGGAAACCCTGAAATTAAAATTCAAGCTGACCGACCATGCATACCCCCTACTTCAAAGTGATTCTATGGACCTAAAGAATTCTGATATTCTTAAATGTGTTCCAGTAGTGGCAAAAGATCACTCATAATTTCAATTCATTAACCACAACCCCCATTCATATCACACCAATATTCACCATATAGATGCCGAATTTTTAGCGTCTCTCTCATCCAGAATAATGACTCAGCAAAGGCAATAATTTAATGCTACATAGAACAAAAGAGGCAGCATAAAAACCTTATCCCAGAAATGGACAAGATCAGCATCCCGTTGGTTGACAGCTTTTGAAGGAGGTCTTAAGGAGTTCTCATCCACAAAAGTGTAGTTTTCATTTGCAGGATTTGTACCCATATACAGGAAGAGATTATCCTTGCTAAGTCCCACATCACCATATTGCATGACATGAGAGCCATAAGCAGAATTTCCGTTTGCAGTCCTCCTTTTAACCTGCAAATTAATTACATAAAACAGCATGACAATGTAGACGAGAGAAAAAACCGTACGAAATTGAGGGTGTGTGTAATGTTGTCCGATAAATGAACTAAAAGCTTAATGCTGTTGTTGGCTGTATTATATATTGGCAAAAAATGGATGGTCAAATGCCCTTACCAGGTGATATTGCTGGCGCAAAGTTTCCGTTTGTAAATTGTGTACATCACTGTTGAAAAGTAAAGACATTAATACTCGTGCAAAAACAAGTATTTGAAAACTATTTCAATGAATTTGAGATTTCAATTTCCAAGAAAGAAAAGAAAAAAAAAAAGATTTGGTCTGGAGAATCTACCCAAAAGCCCAAGGCAAACTTCAGCCCAAAACAAGAACTAAATCATCTACTTGCCTAATGGGTTTCCTATTCCTACCAAAATTAATGCTGTTCTTTTACAGGCTGGGGAGTGAAAGCAACTGAATTATGCTCTCGATTCAATCCCGACTTCCTAACATCTAGGTAGACAGTGAACTTGAAAACAAACACTTTCTATACCTGTCCTCCATCCAGGCAACACTATACAAGTCACCCAAACAGGTTTCATATTCTGGAGGTGGGCTGGGATACTCCCCAGGGCAATAGGTGCCCCAACTGCTCTCTTCAGCATTTGATGCGGTGGTTGCATAAATATTCAAACCTTCAGGAAGAAGGCCCTCAAAGATGCTCCCAGATTCACAAGCTTCAAGATAGAACACCTACAATTCCACAAATATAACCATAAAATAAATGCACTGCCAAAACAAAATGTAACATTCTTAGTTGATTCTATAAGGGGAAAAAAAAAACTGAAATCTCTGGGAGTAACTTACCAAGCTTTTATAGGTCCCGGAAGCATGCTTCTTTATCAAGACATCAATCAAATCATTAGCATAAAGGTAAGGATTGGTAGGCATCCCTGATAATAAACCATAATGGGGTCAACAAGTGCTGATTTACATTCAGAAATAGAATAATAAAAGAGATTTGATAAGAAAAAAACATTTATCTCAAGGAATCAGTGTGAAGGCCTAAAGAAAAATACAGCTACATTTATTGGAGTGCTTTCTTCGGACAAGTCTATCCATACGACTGCTTCCAATTGAAAAATTCCAGATTAAACTGAATTAGCTTGTTTAACCTCAAAAACTGATAAACTCTCGTTCGAGTTCTGGTTGATGAGAAACTATATTACAGCTCTGGCTATCCTTTCTAAAAATTTGATCTTATGTTAGCAAATTGTTCTTCATCAAAGAAGAAACTTTAGTAATTGATGCTAAATATAGGAAGGATCAAATTCTCATCACTATTTACTTTTGCTATTGACCTATATGCTGTAAGGCAAATATCAATCCTCCTTTCTCACTTTTCCAAGTGACAAACAGCATTGTAGCGGACCAATGACTAATCTTGAAAATAAAAGGTCATAATCTTGAAATTTTCTAATTTCTTAGAAAGAAAAAAGTACCACTTATTCTGCTCCCTGATGAAGGTATGATGCAATGATTAAGTGCAATTTATGGAAGTAGCAACATGTCATTAGGAGATTACTCCAACACTACTAACCTAGCACCCCAGGACCTCCATGATCGGTGTAATATATGAAAATATGATCATTGGGACCGCTATCCACAACTTTCCCGCTACCCCCAGAAATAGCAGTTTTGTTGCCAAGGATAGCAGCAAAAAAATTTTTAACGTTAACATCTTCACCAGTGTAATCCTGACATAGGAAAATCAACCACATGAGTACGAGAGCTTAATTTATAAATAGGTAATTAAGCTAAAACCTTAGCTTAAAAAAAAAAGAAAAAACTGACCTTTGGAACACCTTTATAAACATCTTCGCCGTACGGATTATTGATGATGACCCCAGGCCTTGGGTTCTCTTGATTAAAAGCAATGTCATCGTACATGAAAACAATTATATTTTCATCCTTCAATCCACCTTTCTTCAGCAATTGATAGGCATGACAAACATCCGCCTGAATACATACATAACTCATATCAATCTAAAGATTACATGATAAAATATCAAAATAAACCTAATAACTATTAACAAGATGCAACAATGAAACCTTAAATGACTAATAGCACGAAATGATGAGCTTAACTTCCATAAAAGAAGATAAATTGCCATTGTTAGAAGACAAATAAAGCCACAAACCAAACAATTAGGGATCAATAATGACCTGATGCCTGTAATTCCAGTATCCATTAGATCCAGCAATCAGAATCGCCCATTTGGTGCCCGTTGAGTCGTCATCTTTAGCGACGTGAGCACCACCAGGTCGGAAAAACCTGGAAGCCTCCGATGGCAGCCGGAGTACGTCTCCGACGATATCTCGACTACCGGTGGATGAGATAACGCATAAAGCTAGCAGGAAGAGAAATGAGCCGGTGGCGAGGCGCGTCATGATCGGTTTTCCGGTGACACAGGAGGAGCTTTTGTTTATTCGGTTGGCGAAATTTACCAGTAGTTGGCTTCTGAATGACAGATGAGCTTCTTTATTTATAGACAGGCCGGTGCTTTCACTGAAGACCGAAACCTTTTCCACGTGGATGGGTCCCGTCTACTAGTGACGGTTACGATGCAATTAATCTGAAGAGTGGAGAAATTTGTAGCAACACGGGATCATGAGGGTCAGAGAAGCAGCCGGCGGTTTGGAATCTTATTGGATGGGATTGATCTGGGCCGTCCTTTGGTGGGGTCTACATAGAAAGGAAGATTCAGTTAGGGTGCAATTTGTCCATTGGATCCTGTAGTTTTTCGGTATTTGAGAATCAGTTGCTTTGGTTAGTGGGAAATTATATCGAGCTGTGGGGGCCACCCCTATCGCCCGCCTTCGTTAATTAGTCGATTAAGCAATTTCCCAATTGGCAAGTGTTCTATGTTTTTCGACTTTTTGACTTTTTTTTTTCTTTTCAAAATTATAAAGAACTAACTTTTAAAAAATAATATTATTATGTATTTTACATAATATTTTGATATAAACTTTCTTTTAAAAAAAATATTTTAAAATAATTTTTCTATTCTGATTATTTAAAAAAAAGAAGAAATAATTCGTCCAAGAACAAATCTGATGCATGCATATGGTACGAGTTCAAGTCGAAGTACAGTAAAATTAGGAAATATCTCTGAAATTGTTAAATTTGTCATTAGATGATAACAGAGCTCACATGAGGAACGAATCTAAACCCTTATCCCATACGATGGAGACTGGCATGGAATCTAATAGAATTGAGAATCAATGTATAAAAAAACAAAACTGGATATTAAAGAGACATCACCTGATGTTGATACCATAAAGAATCTCTTCCACACACTGGTCTTCTATCCATACTTGTCGTCCCTTTGCATTTTTTGCGCCATTGATTTAGGCAGACCACTTTTGCGTGTTGTTAATGAAAGCTTAACTGCCATTTCTTTGTCTGATTGAAGATCAGTTGCTCTAAATAAATAATAATAGTTTATTTTGAATTTCCATACAAAACTTTCAAACTTTCAAATGTATTTAGAAATGTATCAAAAGACTAAAATTAGTGTAGACTAGAATTCTAAAATTTTCTGTAAATTATAGTAAATTTAGACGACCAATTGCTTTCAAATGTATTTCAAATATAGTACAAGAAAGTAGTTGGATATTCATTTATATAGAAACAAGGTATCGTGTCATATCATGTCACAGCAACTTGTATATTTCTGAAATTTCCTTCGTCATGTCTGATGTCTCCCTTGAATAGATTATTTATTGTAGTTGCGTGTTACAAGTTGGCCACTTTGGACCTATCTGATTTCATTTAATTCCAAATTCTTGAATTAGGGAATGCTGTAAGGAATTCCAAACACCAAAAGAAAAAAAAAACAGATGAGCTGGTAGCAGATACCAGATAGATCTTCTGAAAGAACGAGGCTTTTTTTTTTAATAGCCAATTCCAGTATAGGAGTCATGTCTTTTATGTGATATTATTTTAAGATTTTTACGCATTATGTCTTGAAAAGCGTTTGATTTTGGCCTCTCGTGCAAGCAAAGGAATTTGTAAGCATGCGTCAAATTTTAGTTCAACTGAGATCTTAATGGATTTGTTGCAATAATTGGTACTGCAAAAATTAATAAAGATTTTATCTCCATAAAGAAAAAGCGTCTTATAGAGTGTCGTTTCAGCAACATCAAACTCTGATCGATGAATAAAGAGAAACTCTCTCGTTATTACGAATTGAATTAATTTCGTAAGGTTGAATCCACTTGCCACTGGTATTTCAGTAAAAAACAGTAATAGAGAGATTGAATGGAGAGTGTAGTTTTTGAGTTGCAGATCCAGATGAAAGGATATTCATATTCTTGTGGTCTAAGTTGTTGAAAGAGAGGGACGAGGGATACGTGTATTGTCATAATCAGCCGCTTTTCTTTGCTTACTACAATGGCCATCATGGAAATTATTATGCTGGTCTTGCAAGTTGCGTGGTGGAGCACATTGCTACTTGTAATCAGTCCGAATACTTCATTTTCATATCCAACATAAGAATATTCACAGAAAATTAAGTTTTTCTTAAGAAAGTATTTAAAAATTTTAACACACCAATGCAAACTCAATGACTTGATAATAGAACGATGTTCGAATCTCGAACCACTAGGATAAGGACCAAGTGTTGTTGATGTGGATTCTATTCTTTGTTTCTTTATTCTATTTTATTGCGATGGCCTAATTTACACGAAAAGCACAATCGCGCTGGGATCGCATTGGGGTTGGGCCGATGGGTAGAGGTCCTAAACCCATATGGATCCAATAAGAAAATTATCCCACTTAACGGCCCGATAGATACAACCTAAGTCCAACAGCATTCTTGGTCGATTTAGAGATATCTATATCCGGAGTGCGCATATTCCCTTCAAAATAGATCCTCCGTCTTTGCCGTTTCACTTGAAAAATACCCAAAACCATCAAATTCTGTCACTCGCCATTAGACGCTGGCGGAGGTCCCGCCTCACTGTTTAGCCGACACATATTCATCAGCGAGTGTTTGCTTAATTCAATCAGGTTTACCTATCTCTCTCGTCCTTTGTATATGTTTTTATTTTAGGTCTTAATCTAGGGTTTTTCATATGTGAATACTTTGGCATTTGTGTTTTTTAGAGGTCCGTTTTGATGGAAGAAGGAGAGAGCGTATTGGATGCGATATATGAAGAAGGCGACGAATTACAAGACACTGAAGATGTTGAAATGGTTGACGTGGAAGAAGGAGAGCTGGTCGACCAAAATTTACACATTAATTTGGGGCAGAGCGTCACCGAGGGCGGGCGTGATAGTGTGGGAAATCAAGATTCCCAAAGCAAAAATCGCAAGCGCCGGTCAAATAAAAAGAGGAATAGGAAAAGGAGAGGTGGTGCAGGGCAAGGTGTTACAAATATAGACAAGTAAGTTTTAAGAGTTGGACTTTTATTTTTAGTTTCTTTATTGCTATTGAGGAATTGTGTATTTTTTCCTTCTATTGTTTTGTATCAAAATATGGTTGCTATTCTTTCATTGCAGGTTTGTGCTAGATACATGTAGACGGCTGAAAGAGAAAAAATCCTACATGGTATATACTGCTGTAGGTATTTTGGGGATTTCTGCTTTATCTGATCTGGTGAAACAGGTACTTCCAGGGAAAAATAAGTTAATTTGATTCTTTTATGTAAAGAGCAATATTGATATTGAGCTAAGTTCGATCACTGATTTTATTAGCTGGATACTGACTTGATGATTCAAATAAAAAATGCATTCCAAGGCTTCTTTAGATGACAATGTGGATTCCCTGTGATACTTTCATCCTTAGCAGAACAACTGTAGGTATCGTCAGTGTGTAGGTCTTGTGAGATGCTTTCTTGCATCTTCTTGTTCTAAAAATGTGTATTTATCCCATTGTTGCAAACATTTTTCTTGAAAGCATTTTGTTTTTCCCCAAAATGGGTTTTCTCCATTGCTGTTACGGGTGTCTGGAAATATTCTTACCTTATTCCTGCACATATTGCCTCTTTGCAGCCCCATGACAATATTATTTTTAGATACAACCACCTCCTTCCTTTTTTATTTTTTGGACAAGTTGGTTCCTGATAGAAAAGGTGAGAATTTGGATTAGGACTGGCTCAAAGCCAGCGATGCTTGTCCCTTCTATCTAAAGCCATTCTGAATATCTGATGCTGTATATTTCTTCCCTACCCTTGCAGATTTTCATCGCAAAAGCATTTTGCTGCTTCGAATTTTGTGCTCTGAGATGACATATTCCTTGGCTGAACCACTGCATCATTTTCTCTTTGAGTAGGTTATTTTATATTTCTTTTTTAAGTTTTATATTAACCCAATAAGCATGCCAGTGTTTTTTCATCATCCCTATAGATTTACATATATTAAACAGACGACCATAGGAATAGATGCTTTCTATGTTCTTTTCCTCTTTGTTTATGTAGATGAGATGATACTTTGATTTGTGATTGAATGGATTGTCATATTATTATGTTAATGAGTGTTTATGCATTTTGAATTGACTCAAAGTTTTATCATGATATATAGTGTGAGTTTTACGTATCCTTTTGCTTTCCTTTTAGGATTTTATACTCGATCGCATAAAATTTTTATTTACAGTCATATGAAAATTGAAATATATAGACAATGGCTCACATGTTTGCCACCAATCTCTTCTTTTATTTGCAGGAGTTTTTGTGATTTGGTTGCATACTTTATATATTGTGCCTGTACTTCTATGGACTGATAGAGCCTGTCCTCCACACATGCTGAGGAAATGTAACTACCATTTATTATTGCTTGGCTGTGTTGCACAAAAATAGCAATGTTTTAGTTATGTGATTCTTATTAATTTTCTATGATGCCAATTACTTGCCCCATCATGTTGTTGCCTTGCTGTATGCTTTGTTTATTTTTAGGAGTATAATTGTTTGTTTTGGTGGACATGCATCCTAAAATATGAAGATTTCAGGTGGATGCAGTTCAGTCTTGTGGAGGGCAGATGACTGCTGATGGAAGACGATCTAGAACAGGAGGTGGGATTCTATGGAACATCATGAAAACGAAAGAACCAACAGCCTACAGAGAGATAATGAAAAAGTCCAAGGAATTTGAGGTATGAGCCTGTAATATATCAGTAAATATATTGAAACTATCCCATCTAAGTAGGCTAGGCTGATGTGACTTCCCTTCTGTGTATATTGTCCTTTTTGGTCATTCTCAATAAGATTTTTCATCTTTTATGATCTGCAGCGCTTTGTATTACATTATACTTTTCACTTTTTACTTCTTCAAGTGCTGACCTATTCCATCTGCATTTACTTTTTTTTCGCAGAAGCAATTTAAGCGACAAAATATCCAGCGAGCACCAGAGCAAAAGGAGGCTTTCTCTCAAGAACCTGCATTAACTAATGGGACTCAATCCAATGTTCCAGATGATTCTGTGCTGGATTGTCAAAATCAGCATGAAAAGTCCAGTTATGAACAGAAGCACAGATCTGTTCAGGAAAGGATCAGGGCACCCGTTTCCTATGATGACCTACTTGGAGATGATCCAAAAAATGATTCTGCTTGAATTTTGGGAATGCTTTTGCTTTGGAGGTTTTTTATTTTTACTTTGTGGACACAAATATCTTTTTATAGACTGCAAAATAGAAATTTTCTACCATCTGTTATAAAATGAGAATTTACTGGAGAGTACGATAATGGCGGCTGAGTTACATAATTTTTCATTTGAAACTTTTGGTCGCAATTTCTATTTCCAGAATCTGCTGTTCTTTCATTGCAACTTTAATATTATACATCATCATATTGTCGTATACAATTTTGCGGCCAAAATAAATAACAATCCTTCCTACATGCGAGGGCGACAAGGCAATTGACTTGGTTCGAGAGACGATGCTAATGTATTTAATCTTGATGTGGCTCGAATCTCGTGAAATTTTCTGATAAACATAACCATTTCTAGCTGTAGTTTAGGGATTCAATCCTGAATCCATTTGTTCCATTGCCAGTCAACCGAAAGCATTTTTAAGTGGTATTTAGTACTTGGGCATCGAAGTCAGGAGAATATTTATATGGTTTCTCAAACTTTAAATAGCCAACCATATTTCTAAATATATAAGCTGCAGCAAAGAGATTGGAATGTGAAAGGTAATAATACTCGAACAAAAATCTAAAAGGTAAAATCTTGCCGTTGCTTCTTACGTAGGAAGAGGCAAACTGCAGTACAATCATCTACTTTGGAAGCAGGATACTTCTTCTTCCATGCGGCCGTTGCTGCATCCACCACCGCCTTTGCAGCTGCCTGTTCACTCTCCGCCGCCCACACGATGGATGCAACTTGGTTGTTACTAAGCACATCCCACACCTGTAATACCCAATGACAACTAACATTTAATACCATTTGAAGGTAGAGTTTCAAAACTTTAAAGATATCGGTCTCAATTAGTAAGTTTTTAACATTCTCTATCTAATTTTTTTAATAATTATTGTGCTGAGTTGAGTCGAGTCGAGTCGAGCCAGGGGCGGTGAGAGGGGGATGAGGGGGGCCCACCGGCCCAGGCCCCACAAAGTCAAAAAAAATTCAAAAATTCTCCCCTAGACAGTGCAAAATTTTTTTTTGTTATTTGATTTGGTCCCCCTTTATTTTGGAAATTTTCTTTTGGTCTCCTTTAATTTTGGATTCTGCTCCCTCCTGAGTGGGGTCAAGCACAAACTCAGAGTTTCTCAAACATTCCTTTCATTTAATATTATTGATTTGACTCTACTTAATTATGCATCCTTAGATTATAATTTACCCATGATACCATTTAGTGGAAAAAGGCTTACCCCGTCGGTCGCCAGAATGATGAACTGGTCGTTAGATGTTAGTCGGCGGTAAGAGATCTCCGGCAAAGCAATAATTCCATGATTTTTAAGTAGGAAATCGCCAAAAGCTCGAGACATGGCAAGCCCTGGAGAGTCTTCATGGGGTAGCCACACTCTATGAATATGCGGTTCTTCCTTCAATGCAAGTACTCGACCGTTGCACTTCCTTATTCTATCTGCTTCACCTGAAATCAAAATTACAGGTTGACACTTGATCTAAGACTCACTTTTCAATTTTTCTAAGCCATTTTCTCTGTCAGAGATTACCAAAAATAAGAAATTTCTTACTTGGTACATTGGGCTTCAAATCTGTAGTTAATTGAACAGGCATGATTTTATTCTCATTTATTGTACCTAACACTGCTCTTGAGTCTCCAAGATTAGCTATGACAAGATCTTCACCCTGTTAAAAAAAAATTAAAAACAATAAAAAGATAAGAAATAATATAAACATAAATTGCAGATTTTTTTTTTTTTTTTTTTTTTTTTTTTTTTTTTAAATCTTGATGATTACCTGTCTCATAACAACTACTGCGGTGGTTCCACTGCAAGAGCAATCTAAGTTCTCTTGAAGCTTGACTTCCTTGTCCATAACCTTGAAAGCATTAATAAAAGCCTCTTTCCATATATAAAAATTGTTGCTTGGTACTAAATCATCTTCAACTTTCCCATTTTTGCCATCTGCAACTGTCTTTGTCTTAGCCAAGACATTCCTTTGATTTTGTAACAGTAATGGCAATCCGTTTCTTACAATCTTGCTCACTATATGGCCATTCTTTCCATGACCATCAAAAACTCCACACAAAGCTCCATCTTCTGCTCCATAACCCTTTTGAATTTAAAAGAAAAACAATTTTCAATCAATAAAAACTTCAAGAAGAGAAAAATAAAAATAAACCTGTCAAGTACTAATTAACCTGATGAAGAATAGCAGAATCTTGGTTTAACCCTTTGCTTCCTTCTTTAGAGAAAAGAGAACCAAGTCCTTGAAAAGCAATATTTTCTTCTATATATAGAGTAACCTTTTCAAGGCTATCTTCTGCCTGGTGAATCTCTGAAGATGCAGAGGATATGCAAATTCCCATTTCAAATTGTACAAGTTTTATTATTGAACTCCAATGACTAATGAATTAGTCTTCTTAATCTTGAATTTAAGGAACCCAAAACTGCGCATGTTAGCAAAGTAATAATTATAATATATGTGCTTGGAGGTGGCTCCCAATAATCTGAAAGCACAATCTTGTATTTTTTTTATAATGTTGTCTATTATTTTTAGACTACCTCAGGATTCACTTAAAGAGACAAGTCATGTGTCAACGTAATTTTGTAAAATTAATTTCTTAAGGCTCTTAATTTTTCTATATTAAATTATTTTTTAGTGTTCATTTAACTAATATATGCTTTTTAAAAATACATTACTTAATTAAAATAAACAAAATTATAACAATTCAGATAAACCTATTCAGTCTTTTTATTACTCCTCTGAGCTTTCTTCAATTCTTTAGCTGATTTATGTAACCAAAATCATTGCTACCTTCAAAGGTGGAAATAGAAAAATTAGAGTTGACTCTTGACCAACTTGATGCACTTTCTAAGGACCACAACAATTGGAAGTAGTTAAAATTTTTTCAACATTTTATACAAAGTTATCAAAAGCCTAATTAAAATATTATTCTTAGGTTTGAGAAGCTCTTAATCCTAGTATTACAGAGGGAATTATGTTTCAAAATACCCATAAGTAAGCATGAAATCTGAGTAGACGGAGAAATTTTTATATAGACTCAGTCTATTTAGCGGAAATAAATTTTAATTTATTCCACGTTGTTAACTTATAAATCAAAATACTTAGATTTTTCATTTCTAACTAAACGAAAATGTGAAAGAATTAATAAGAAATCGGTTAGAAAAAATATATTAATGATGTGATTTTATTTTTTTAGGTGGGTATATAATCAATATACAAATAAAAAATAAAAATATTTTGAATGATATTAATTATTGGTTTTGATACATAAAAGAGGCAAATGTTTATCAAAAATATAGTGGTTGACTTCTACTTTGTTTAGTGGTGGGTCCTACTCCCCAAAGGTGTGATATTTTTATTTTATTGATGATGTTGTACAATTAGCCAACCAATCCATTGACTATATGTGATTGGAGGCTAATGACTGTCATATAGTTGTTAACTGAAAGCAAGAGGGATTTAGGATTTTGATTCTTATATTATAAAACCAACCAGAGATTAAAAAAAAGTATAAGAAATTAGTTACTAAAACATAATTTACACTGATTAATTAATTATTTTACAAAGGTGATAACCTTAGATTCCAATGAAGGGTTATGTGCCTTAGAATTGAAAGAAAGGTACTCAAAATTTCTTTAATCATATCATTATATAATCTAATAAGGCAAATTTGTGATTTTTGAGGTTAGATTAATAATTCAATAATCAAACGTAATTATAATTAAATGGTTAAAGCTGATGTCCTAAGAGTTAAAATTGCATAATATTTTTTTTTTTATTAAATTTTCTATTCCACTGAATAATCTGTCTCTCTAATGATGTTGGTGGCTTTCCGTAATCAAAAGGATAAATATCTCTCTTTCTTCTACGTTTCTCATCGCATTAGTGAAGTTTGGATGGATAAGTATGACATCTTATCAAGAATTAAAATTTGTTGGCCATGATTTTTTTTTAGGAAAATAAATAATTCACGGTTTTATTATATACGGTTTGATAAAGGAATAAAAGCAAAGAATTTGACCAATCAGAATGATCGGTTTTCCAATGAGTATCCTATAAACTTTCTGTACGAGTTGTTTGTTTTCTCTACAGAGCGAACCTCCAACTTCAGGATGGTCGTCCACCGAATTCGAGAGTCTCTTGTTGCTTGAGCCGCTTATTACTGGTTAAGAAAATACCAATTTGTTTGTTAGTGTTCAATTGAAAACATTGTTGGGAATTGAAAGTGTCATCATTAGGATAGGACGGGAAGGGCGAAGAAGAACAAGTTGTAAACGTCAAGGTGAATAATATAACCCAATCGCACAGTGAAGCTAATAATGCAGGACAAAAGGGAATTCCTATTTGCTAAATGCTAATATGATAAAGCTGATATTATTGAAACAATAATAGAAATACATAGCTTAGAAATAAATAAAAGTTGAAGCGACGTGAAATCAATTAACTTTGCATTTAGATGGAATGAATGGTTTCAAATAATGAAACCTAAAAATCTTATAGTATAGGCTTTCTTTCATTCATTGAATTTAACTTTAATGTGAATAATTATATATACATTGAATAACAGGTCCATTTGTGTTTTTTTTTTCCCAATATTGAGATTGAGACAAAGGCGATAGAAATGTAAATGAGCCAAAAAAAAAAGCTCTTTTGACAAGTCTAATGAGTCGAGCTTGAGCAAACATCTTTTTTTTTTTTTTTTTTTAATGGTAAAAATCATTTAAGCTCAAGTTCAAGCCGGAGTATACACCTCTATGGAGCTGAATAAGCTCAACAATATTTGACTGGGGTAGCTCGCTTACAGCCCAACGAGGAAAGGGAGATTCAAACAGCAACCTCTGCTAAGCAATTACTGTTAACTTGCTTGGTATGGCATTTCCTACTTACCTAATGAGAACCGAACCAATTAGGGGATCTGCTTGCGATAGTAACATTGTTTGTTAAAGATGAGCTCCAGCAAATACAACAAGAAGTAAATGCGATAACTATCCATTTAAAATTCCATACTAGTTAGATTTACAAACTTGTACAAAAAGACAATAGAAGGTTTAGGTACACTAAGTATTCTCAGCTGAAGATTCTCACACTATGACTAAAGCTCAACAGCATATAGAACCAGAAGGCTTACACTTTCAGCTGAAGCTTAGTAGCACACAGATAAAGCCAAAAACTAAGAAGCAACATGAACTCATTAACTGACATTTTGACCGTTTCATTGGCTGGATACAGGAACACTATCTTCACCATTTGCTGAATCACCTGCAGGTGATCTCTTTGTTAGAGACTTCGGTATGTCCATGTCATCTTGTGGACAACGTTGTTGAGGGTGGGATAACAAAACAGACAAGTATCGGAGGAGGATACGCAAGCCCTGCCCTGTCTCATAAATGAAACCTTCATACTCACTAACATGTTCAAGGGTGTCAACGAGAGCATCATACACTTCCTGTGGGCAGTTGTCAGGTCCAGGCTTATCATGGAGGTACATCACATCTAAGGTGAAGAGTTTCTGGTTTACAGGCCATTGGTGGTGCGGTCGAACAGACGATCTGCAGTAGATAAGAATCTGACCCAAATGCCGTATTGTAGCCCATGACAAATGGAGTGAGAGCACAATGTCAGGATTCATAGCACAGTTGCCACAATCAGAATAAGGAATTGTCGATTAATCATAGATGTATTGAAATTCATAATACAGTCACATCCTAATAACATAAAAAGGAAATGATCTTTCACAATGCGAATGCCTAATGGAAACAAGCTAGATTCAGTCAGCCAGAAGTATAAAAAGAGGTCAAAGTTCACAAGTTACAATTTTGCAAAACATTAGATGGACGACGTTAAGCTTGAACTTGCATAAACAAGTGAACCCAAAATGTATTTACCACTCTTAAAATCCGACTTTGAGCATGCGATTTCTTTGCTTCATGAGCTGCTATACGGAATAACTGCGTGAGGTCTGCTTGACCACAAGATGAAGTAGCTCCAAGTCTTCTTAGAGCAGTAACTGCAGACTCAATGTCACTGCTGAACTCTTTTCTAAGCTACAAGATAATAAAAACAACAATTTTCTTGTAAATTATAAGATCCTTACTTCAGCAAAAATAAACAACTTGACCTTTTTTTTAATTCACATCTAAATTTACAAATTTAATGAATAATGCAATTCATAATCATTGCCGATTTGAAACACCAGTGGACTGCCCCAAATGAGATTGCTTGATAAATAAATCGAATGTAATAATCCAAAATAGAAAACCCCACCCATCTACTTTTAATTTAACAATTCAATCTGGCAAAAGCAAATCATCAAACACAATGCAGGCAATTGAGAGAGATAGAAAGGTATAAAGTAATGAATACCCAAGAAGCCGATTTAGCCAGAGTGGCGAAAGCAAAGCGGTGATCGGGGTTAATGGAGAGCTTGGTGTTGATGAAGAGAAGAATAGCTTGCTTAATAGAGTCCAATCTGGTGAGAGGTCTTCCAGTAGGGCCGGTAGTTTTCATTTCAACCAGAGACTCTGTGTCTACATCTATGCAAAACAATATGTCCTCGCTGTTTATCCTCGTTGGCTTCAGTGCATATCTCCCTCTCGCTGAACCTTCTGCTGCTTCTACCATCTCCATCTCTCTCTCTTGTCGTAAATTGCAATGAAAGAAAAGGGGCTGGTGGGTTTTTGGAAGAAGAAAAATGAAATGATAGGCAGCAGAGCGTCAAGGGAGAAAAACGGTGCGTGTTCGAAATAAAACAAACAAAATTGAAAAACACGAAACGGTGAGTTTGAAATGACAGCATTTGAAAATGAAACCGGTGCGTTTTAGCCTCTACGAAATTATTCTTTGCTTCCTCTCTGTGGACTCTGGATACTTCTTCACCATCAATCTGTCAGAGATCAGCTTAGCTGTTTCCTTGTAATCGCTGCTAAAACTGAGAAACTTGGAAGGTGAGAAATGGCGTGTTTACATGATCATAGCTGTGAAGATCACGATTGCTCATCTAATTGGTCTCTCTACAAGCATATAGACCTTCCTAAGGCAAATCTCTCTCTCTCTCTCTCTCTCTCTCTCTCTCTCTCTCTAATTCTTCTGAATATACGCTTAATCACGATTTTTTATCTTATCAATTGAATTGGTACTTTGTTTTGAACGATTTATATTTATAATTGTGCGGTTCTGGTGATATCTAAAGTTGCAATCTCCTTTGCAACTTCCATTCTCGATTTCTAATTGCAGATTATTATTGTTTGTGGTTGTGCTCCTTAGGTATCTGCTTTAAACGAAGCTGTTCATGGAAGTGTTAAGTCAGTTTTTAAAGCTTGGGAGCAACGCCTGAACTCTTCTGGGGTATTCCTTTTCTTATTCCTTCTACAAACGTTCCTGGCCATTGGAATTTGGAAAGGACCTTAAAGGCCTTGTTTTCATCTCCTTTTGCCATTGCAGGAATACTTGGAGAGTAATGAGGGTGATCCAGAGTTACTTGTATACATTCCGTGAGTCAAAATTTCTTTGTACCCTTTATTATTGCATATTAATTGTCGTAGGTTTGTATATTATTTTATTTGAATCTGGTATGAATAAAGAGTAATACTATTCAGTGAATTTCTTGAGGATTTCCAATATTTTCCTATGCATCTTGCTTCTCATATTGTATGTTACTACTAGTTTCTGGGTCTTCACCTATGATGATTTTCAATTCGAAGAATTACAACATCCCTTAAAATAGATTAACTACATGGGAAGTTTGTACTGCCTATTCTTTGGCATCTTCTCAGGCTATTTGACAATATAAGTTGGAAGATTTTCTGTTTTCATTATCCAAAAAAATTTATCATTGGTGTAGTTGCAAGTCTTTACTAGAAATTGTACTTATCCAAACTATACTCCTTCTATGTCATTTTCTATTTAATAGGTTTACATCCGATGTCAAGATAAAGAGCATTTCAATTGTTGGTGGGACTGATGGGACAAGTCCTTCAAAGATGAGAGTGTAAGTTCATGTCGTAAATTTCTGAGCTGTGCTGTCATTTCTTTTACTTGAGTAGTTTGTTTAGGTGTAGCATTATTATAAAGATAAGCTTCCAAACAAGATTTCTGTGCAACACTGATAAGGCATTACCTCCTAGGTTAACTGGCAGTTTTGGCTTTGTCGTTGTTTGGCAATGTGGTTGGGTCATTGCATTATCCAACCACACTTACATGGATGCACATTATCTTTTTTCCTTTTTTTTCTTTTCTCCCTCTGCCCCTGCTTGTTAGTTGTGCTAGTTGGGTTCATAGAGACAAATATATGACAAAATAATGTTTAATTTGGAATATTTTTCTGGATGATATTTTATCTGTGTTTTCTTCTCTGTGTTCTTTTCTGTTAGGTTTACCAATCGAGATGGCATTGACTTCTCAGATGTCCAGAGTATGCAAGCTGTTCAGGTATCATTTTAATCTTAGTTTGTGGTAAGTTATAGAAAAATTCAGCACTTGATCATATTTTAATCTTTGTTTCTTTTGCTTTAAGGAGTGGGATATGGTTGAAAATTTGCAAGGAGTTTTAGAATACCAAACAAGGTAATTATTTCAAATTGCTAGGCTGCTTATTGGACAGAACAGTTTGTTAACATTAGTGGCAATGTGCCATGTTAAGCTGGCAATTGCATTTCTGTTTTACCATTAAGTTTAGCATGATTATCAGTTATTTGCTAGTTCTGATCCCATGTGATTTCGTCTAAATAGATATGCCAAATTTCAAAGTGTGGCAAGTATCACATTGCATTTCCCTGAAAATTTCGGTGGAGACACAAGTCGGATACACTATATTGGCTTTAAAGGCGAAGCCACCCAGGTAATATTGCAAAAAGATAAAGCTCGAGCATCATGCCAATCAAGTTCCAGTACCTAGATTGACACTTTTTTCCTGTCTATGGTTAACAGTTGAAGAGGGATGTTGTTGCAACAATAGTTTATGAACTTATGCCCAATCCTTCAGACCACAAGTAAGTATCAATTGCTTTTTTTAGCATATGGTTTATATTCATAGAACTTTGTGCTTTGACCTTACAAGTTTAAATTAGAGATTATAAATCTAATGGCAAGATGCATTCACTCTTTGGATCTTGTACAAACACTTTAATACAAGTGCAATGGCAATTTGTAGTTGTAGGCAGTTAGCATTTGATGTAATTGGCCAACACCACCATCTTTAGATGAAAACTTTCTGTCCTCTGGCTGCCATTCGAACTACTAGTTTGAAAGCATTGAAATGAACACAAACACTCGATCCTTTTTCAATAATGATAGTAGGTATAATCCCAAAGTTTGTTTCATTGGATGCTGCTTGATTCTGTGACACTATCTATTAGAAGCTTACTGCATCCAGTCTGCTAAATTAGTTGAATCATTGGAATAAAAAAGAGCAGGGCAGATCTATCTATTCTAACTGGTGGTTTTAGGGTGCCAAACTTTTCAAAATTCAATTTTTCACCCATAATATGTTTGCCCCGAAAATATTTTATTTTTATTTTTTGTCCCTGCGCAAAAGTTGAAAGTCTAGTTCCGCATCTGAATAAAAGGCCTCACCTTAAACAGCTGGAGTGACATGTTTCAAGTATGAAGTGTTGTTTGCGCATTCCCAAATCTATTTGAAACTGCTAGTCCCCTGTCTAAACAATATTCAATCTAACATGCTATGCGCGTTTGTGTTTCAATGCTGATTACGGAAATGATGGGCTGTGCAGGACAAAGGCAGAAACGGGTGGAGGTTTTTCACAGGTGGAATGAGAAGCAAGTGATTTAGGATGATTCTTACCAAGGATTGGATCAAACCTTTTGTACATTGATAGTGTTTTAAACCCCTGATTCGCCTCCTCTCCTTTTCTATCTTCTTGTAATGCACATGTTGAACTTACTAAGCGATCAAATCTAGCAGCACATGCTGCATTGCATCAGCTACTGTGGTACTTGGTTAATGTTGAATTGTTTTACCTACTTATTGACAAAGATCATGTTTCCGCTTCAGAATTATTTTATTTTTGTTTTTTTGGGTTACTCAATTTTCGACTGGAGGTTGTCTATGCAACTTTTTGTCCCCCACACGACGCGAGTCGCATGACTCTGGTGCTACTGACCTCTCACTTCAGTAATTGTTCGTTCAAATTTTAAAACTTTTCATTTTCATATTTAAATTTTTGGCCATATGCTGAACATTTTTTTTTTTCTTTTTTCGGTCTTTTGAACCCTATTAAGTATAACTAATATCGAAGATGGTGTTTGCATAAAAAATGGTGGGAACCCGCATTTTTGTTTTTGGTTCGATTGGAATCACCGAGTCAGTGTAAATTGTATACATCCGGAGCCGTGATTATACTCATTATGAAAGTGAAAATAAAAGTTTGATCAACAATTTGGGGGTGAAAATGAAAGTTTGATAAAAAATCAGGTGTGGATCTACAAACTGCGGTACTTGCCCCACTGGTTTTTACAATTTAATTTATAACTTTTTACATTTTAATATATATAATTATAATATTTTATATTTATTTTGTTGAATTTTTTTACATTTTTACTTTTATACATTGCCCAATAATTTAATTATTTAGATCCATCTCTGTCAACGGCAATGCATTTACTGAAAAAGCTAAATGTTTTTATAGTCTATAGTTGGAAGGAATTTAATACTTTTCAATTCGCTCTCTGTTATTTCTATTTAAATTTGAATTGAATGGAAATTTAAACATGTAATGCAAGATTTGTAATATTACCTTTTATACTGTAAAACAGTTGGTAATATATACTACCGTATATACACACTTAAAAAATTTCCAACGGTATCTTGCTAGCATTTGTATGCGTGCAGCCACTTTATCTTTTGTCTATTTGATTTTTCTTTTTCTCATGTTTTTTCACAAAAAGGCGCGGCTCACATTTCTTAAGAAACGCTAGGGTTTAAGGCTTTAAGCTCTTTTTCTCTGCAACTTGGTTACTCTTTACAAATACGACCGGCCAATCGGCTAGGGTTTATAGGATAAAACACAAATTTCAGTAAGCCACTGCCTCTCTCCCCTCTCGAAACTTTTTTTTTTTTTCATGTTTTGATCAATATTTGATTTTTGTTTGAACTATTTTCCTGGGAAGTCTACGACTTGCTATTAACTATTACAGAACTTGCGAATTCGATTATGGTATTTTATGACAAATAAAAGAATTAATTTTGGTAACTGAATTCTCTTATTTTGTGTTTGGAAGGTGTAGGAACCTTTTCAAGTGTAGTATTTGGAAGCGAAAATGCAGTCCTGTAGTGGAACTGCTGTTATGGGTTCTATACAACAGCCTGCTCGGACCAAAGGGTCACCCTTCCTTCAGAAAAGTTTCGGTCTTATCGGGTTTCCACATCAGATTAAGCTCAATTCGCTGAAGCCCTGTAGATATGTCAATATTGAAGTGAGCTTGGCCACTGGGAGGCCACCCTCTTCTGTGTCTGTACCTGAAGTTGGAGGTAGATTGAGTCTGCTTCAATTCTTATTGTGCCTTTTTTTGTCTTCTAATAATGAATGATGATCACGTATTAAGTTGTTTATTGTATGTTCTGTGGCTGGGATAGTTTTATTTTGTACTTTATTTTCAAAAAATTTTTTTTGCTGGAAATATTTCTCAATGTCTATGTAAAGGAGATGCCAATGTTTGTCTTGGTTGAGAATTCTTGAGTTTCCAGGGGCAAAAGTAGAAACAGATTTTGATTGAATTTGTGTGGAGTATTCCACTGCCACAGTTATAAATTGTATGGCGTGGACATTTTATTTAATATGCATCACTTAATCTGATCTTTTAGTTGATATGTCTTCCTAATATTTGTTAATAAAACCTACAATTGCAAGTAATGTGCTATCTTGTTAAGTGTTTGAAACATGACATAACCTAGCGTTAGATTCTTATAAGATTATTGGAGTATAAAATTTTTGGCACGTGGTATGCCTAACAGGGAGATGGAAGAATCGCATGCATCATGATGCTAGCAGTGAGCCATCTTAATAAGATCAAAATGACAATGTCACTGAAAGCAGCTTACAAGGGAATTCACACATAATATTGACCTCTTTTGTATCATTGGCTAATAAGTGGCAAGATTTATGCCATCCTTAGATCCTTACACTCTGTGAATGAAATTTTATGTTACTGTGTTTAGGTGGAAGTAGTAGTTTTGTGGACTATGGTCTAAGTGAAGCAGATCCTGAGGTGCGTGAAATTATTGACAAGGAGAAGAGTAGGCAGTTCAAAAGCCTTGAATTAATTGCCTCAGAGAATTTTACATCCCGAGCAGTAATGGAAGCAGTTGGCTCGTGCCTCACAAACAAGTATTCTGAAGGACTGCCTGGTAAAAGGTAAACATGATTCATTTAATTAAGTTGTGTTGTGTCCCCTTTCTTTTGTCGGAATTTTATGATTATATATGGCTAAATAATTTTGTTCTACATCTTAGATACTATGGTGGCAATGAGCACATTGATGAGCTGGAAACTCTTTGTCAACAAAGGGCTTTGGCTGCTTTTGGCTTAGATGGAAAGAAGTGGGGTGTTAATGTCCAACCATTGTCTGGTTCTCCTGCTAATTTTGAGGTTTACACTGCCCTCCTTAACCCGCATGACAGGATAATGGTAAAAAAGTTTTCTTATTCACTATTTGATTTTTCATTATATGATGTGATGGTTCCAGAATTCAGAAATCCTAACGCTTTACATTTACTAACTTAGGGTTTGGACTTACCTCATGGAGGACATCTGTCTCATGGGTTCATGACTCCTAAAAGAAGGGTATCTGGCACATCAATTTATTTTGAATCTATGCCATATCGACTGGATGAATCTACAGGTGATGCATTTATAATATCAGATTTTCTTGGGAGGGAATGATTACTCGTATTCATCTGGTGGTACATTAATAATCTCTATACATTACCTGCAGGCCTAGTTGATTATGACATGCTTGAGAAAACAGCTATTCTCTTCCGACCAAAGCTCATTATTGCTGGTGCTAGTGCTTATCCTCGAGATTTTGACTATCCTCGCATGAGGAAGGTAGAGGTTACATGTAGTTAAGTTTGTTTACTAGCTTCCTTTTGTATCTGCCTATTTTCCTTCTTTAGCAATAATTAATCATATCAGTGTCAATTGGAAGATTGCAGATGCTGTTGGTGCTTTTCTCATGATGGACATGGCTCACATAAGTGGACTCGTTGCTGCTTCTGTGGTTGCTGATCCCTTTCAGTATTGTGATATTGTGACCACAACCACTCACAAGGTTAGTTCCAAGTGACAGACAACTTTAGAAGAGTTCTCTTACATGGCATTACTGTCTGTCTCTATCCGAATCCACTCTGCTTGATAATTTCCCTGTCTAACAAAGTATGTAGCATCTGCATTTTGTGTAGACAATAATTAAGGGTGGTTTTCCTGGGAAATCTATTGCTATTGGATTACCAAGTATTGTACTACCTGTCAAAATTTATTTTCTCTCTGTTATCTCATATGCACATTCAGTAACCTGAGACATTCTCACGTTTCTCTTCAGTCTCTACGGGGTCCTAGAGGTGGTATGATCTTCTTCAAAAAAGATCCTGTCCTTGGAGTTGATATGGAATCGGCAATCAATAATGCTGTTTTTCCAGGCCTACAGGTTAGTTGTTAACCATGCTGTCTGAATTTCGTATAGGTTTTTTTATTTCTGTTGAGTTCCATTTCCACTCGAGCTTTGAAGCTATATGAAATTGTTGCAGGGTGGTCCTCATAACCACACAATTGGAGGACTAGCAGTTTGCCTGAAGCATGCACAATCCTCTGAGTTCAAAAATTATCAAAAGCAGGTGATGTATCAACGCGACTATGCTTTGGCCAGGGGTGTGTTGTAATCCTTCTAATTTGGTTTAATTATTATATGTTGTAGGTCATCTCCAACTGTAGAGCTCTTGCAAAGCGATTAGTTGAATTAGGATATAAACTGGTTTCTGGTGGGAGTGATAATCACCTGGTTCTTGTAGACTTGAGGCCACTTGTGAGTTTCTTGTTTCTTTTTGTTCCTGCACTTTGTTTTACCATTGAATTGGTATAGTTTCAATTGTAAAATCTAGTTATGCCAGCACGTGTCGTGTCAAAATGTAGTATGAGATATAATGAAAATGGTCCAATTTTTAGAAAAGATCCTTGCTTCATATATGACCCAATAACACAGTTAGATTCACTCATAGATTCTAATGGCTCACTTCTTTTGCACAAGCACATTGAAATGTCCTAAGACGTAAGATAATTTTCCAAAATTGGCAATAATGTCATGAATCAAACTGTTACAGTGTTCCTGCATAATATTTAGGGAGTGAAATATTCTTTCCATTTACTTTGTGTTGAGAGAAAATAACGTGCATTGACAGGGGATTGATGGAGCTCGGGTGGAGAAAATTCTTGATATGGCATCAATTACACTCAACAAGAATTCAGTGCCTGGTGAGCTTCATTATCTTGACAAGTATATTATTTTGTTGTTTGTGTTGCCTTCGTTGCTATCTCTGTGCTTACGCCTGCTGATGTTGGACTCCATAGGCGATAAGAGTGCTCTGGTTCCTGGTGGCATTCGCATTGGATCACCTGCGATGACCACCAGAGGATTCACTGAGAAAGAATTTGTAGCTACCGCCGATTTTATTCATGAGGGCGTGCAATTAACAATTGAAGCAAAAAAATCAGCTCCCGGATCAAAGCTTCAAGATTTCTTGAAGTTCGTTGCATCTCCTGACTTTGGGATGATGGATAAAGTTTCAGATCTTCAGGCTAAAGTTGAAGCCCTTACAACTCAATTCCCTATTCCTGGAGTATGAATATATGGCAAAAATATATAGGTTGCTGTTATTGATGTCTGGAACGTGATTTTTAAGTTTATATTTAAGCTTATAGTATCTACAGCATATAAGGAGAACAAGAATTGGAGAATAATGCATTATATATCTCCACTGATCTTGTAAGGACATAGTTATCTGGAAAGGCAACAATGTCATAAAATTTTTTGGCTTTTCCATGTATGAGCTAATTCTTCAATCGCTAAAATTTATATTTTTATTGTTTAATATTTATATGAAAAAAAAAAAAAGAAAAAGAAAACGTCAAACTTAAAAAATATGTATATAATCACAATTTAATTGAGGCCTGTCGTTTATTGTTAAAAAAGCTTTTTTTTTAATAAAAAAAATATTTTGGAACCATGGGAGGATTCTCCTTTTTTGGGGGGTTACAAATAAAAGAAAGATTTTCTTTTTTTTGTGAAAAGAAGTATATTTTGAGTGTTTGGACTGAATTTTTTTTAAGGATAAGAATTATTCCATATACCAAAATAAAAAAGGCAAACATAAACATTAACTATGTACTAGGATATATTTAAATAGAAGAAAAAAATACGAAAAGAAAGATCATTAAAAAAAAACATTTATTTGTTTTTTAAATTTTTGCTTCATATTTGAAGGAAAAATTAAAAAAGAAAGCATACCGATGAACAAATGAAAGAAAATATTATTATTTTTTTCTATATCCAATCATAAAAAACATAGTTTTTTCCAATTTTTTTCCTCTTTATTTTCTTTCCTCATCTTTTTTCCTCTTTTTAACCCAAAAACAGTGCAAGAGTTGACAATTTATTTGTTACCTACTTTTCCCGACACGGCGTCGTTTCGCTTATTCACTTCTCGAAGCACAAAACCCTCCAGTCGCACCTCTCCGTTGCCGCTTTACACAAAGCCAACTCTTTTCTCCTCCCCAATCTTCATATCGGCAAACAGGTGAGTGTCCAAATCTTAGGGTTTCTTGTATGACTACTACTTCTGTCGAGATTGTTCTTGTTATATGGTGCTTCTCGACCTATATTATGTTAACATATTCTGGATCCTGTTCGGCTCTTGCTTGTATTGTTCTTTTTCTTTTGATTAGTTTAAGCTTTCGTCGAAGTTTGGTTTTGGAAATTCTAGCTTGTTTCGAGCTCTCTTTGCGCTTGGTTGTCGAGAAAATGCAGTTAAGAATTTAGAAGACTAAAGCTTATACCAATTGGGTGTCTTAATATTAGAGTCTTCCAATAATTTGCTCTAAATTGGTTGCCTGAGTAAATCTACCTGTTCTTTGTTGTTTTTTTCCTCCTTGCTCATAAACAGTGGAAGCTTACAGAAAGATTAATTTTTTAATTGGTTTGAATTTTTAGATTGATTCAATATGCCCAAAAAGAAAACTTTAAAGGCAACCAAGCAAGCAGAAAAAGAAGTCAATGTAGTAGAACCAGAAAAACCATCGTCAACACCAAAGAAATCTAGTAATGAGATTGATGAAATCTTCTCTGGAAAGAAGAGGAAGAAACCTGAAAAAGAAAAGAATGATAAGGCAAATGAAAATGAAACTGAAGAGCCAAAATTGTTGAAGAAGAAAAAGAAGTCCAAAGAAGATAAAGAGGGAAGGTTTACCAATCTGCCTTCTAAACCTCGAAAGAAAACAGAGGATGGTCTCACTGTCTATACAGAAGAGGAATTAGGTATTAGCAATTCCAATGCTGGAGGTACCCCACTTTGCCCATTTGATTGTGATTGTTGCTTTTGATGATTCTGAGGTTCAACTGCTTTGATTTAATGAACCTACTCAGATTTTGTTCTAGTTTTTTAATTCTCATTTGTGATTTTGAAATTTGTAGTTTATGGGAAATTTTGTTTGAAGTTCTACTTTTCTCTTCTTGTACACTAGAATCAGATTAAAAGGAAATTATTCGATCCAAGCTAGGTGATACTTCTAAGCTTCTCTGTTACTGGATTTGTTTTCTTGGATGAGTTGTGCTTTGAAAATTCTTAGAAGTGATGGACCACTAGTTGATCCATCTTCATAACTTCCTTTCAATAACATTGTACTTGGTTGAGGAAAAGGGAATAAGTTTGCATTTGGTAGCCTCATGTTTACTATTTTCAGCCTTACATGAATAAGATTGAAAACTAAGGCAATGCGTATTTGGGACGTCGGCTTGAATAAAGTTTGCCCATTCTGTTAATAGGTAATTTCATTCCGAAGCCTCATACCCATTATTACCAAAGTAATTTTGTACACGATTTTCTGTAACTACATAAAATCATTGACTGTGCTGATAAATCCCAACACCCAAAGGATAGTTTTATTTCCTCTTCACGACCCCGAATACTAGAGATACTTGGCGCAAGTTGGGGATGTCATAGCTCCTGTTGGTTGGGGTGGGAGAGTATTGACCCAGTAGATACCACTGGCAATTATGTATGACAGGATGCCCAGGAACCCCCACTGGTAGTCTCATATTTAGCGTAATGCTGTGTTTTTGAGTTTCAACCATCTAGAAAGCATGTTGGTTCCTTCCCATAATGGTTATCCAAAGTTATATAGTTGCAATTGAATTCGGTATTTCTTTTGACGTGCATTTTTCTCCCTTAACTGCAAGAAGTTGCTGTTAACATATGATTCATATATCATTAAATTGTTCCACCATATCAACAACGAAGATGAATTAAGGACCACTGTGTCAATTAGAAGCAATTCTTTTAAACTTCATTAATCAACTTCTGCATGTTTGAAAGTTTCCAAGAATTATCTACTTACAATCAATTTTAAAATAAAATATTATCTCGTGCAACTCATAATACAAGCAAGGGTGTTTTTCTTTTTCGAAAATTTCCGTTCCACTGCAATTCAATCGACTCTTGGTCCTGCTACAGATTCTCCAGCTTCAAAAGCTACCAAATGGCTCCTACCATACTTTGAGATTTGGACAGATCTTAAATTCAGATATTATCAATTAAGTCAAAGAAACTTTGCTGATAATATTTGGATCCAGCATCTGTCCGCTGCATGTCACATTAATAAGCATCACCCAAGAAGAGAATAATGCTTCCAATTAAAGAGAGAACAGAAATTTTTCAAAGAATCCATGTAGAATAGAGATAAAAAATATTTAAGAAAAAAAAAAAAGAAATTGAAGAGGAAAGTAGAAAGGTTCTTCTCTGTCCTGAAGAACAAAAAGTTCAGAGCTTCACGTGGGAGCTACAGCCAACTTACATATAACAGATGAATAATATAATTAAAGAAAGAATTTAGCTGCTCAAAATTTGAAGGAAGCAAACGAAAATATTGCTCACTCCAATCGTGAAAAGCAGCTCTATTTAGGCACCATGCAAAAGGTGAATTGGTATTAGATCACCTCAAACACCCGTGTCTGACTGAGTGCCATCTTCGTCTTTATACACAAAAACAGCTATAAACCTATAACTAAACGAGAAGCTCAAATTGAAGACCAAAATATAGCCAGAATATTGTGACCTGAAACAACGGTGAGTTTCAAGGATCTTCTTCCGGCCAAAAAACATTTAATTTTGGCTCTACGCGGCAGACAGATCGCCATTAATCAGCGCCCGCTGCTGACTCAGGTAAAGAGCCATTTAAAAACAACCAACAATGTTATGTCAGAGATTTCCTTTAACTACAGAAAAAAAGCTGCGAATTACATTATCTAAGCTCCCCAAAAATGGAAATATTTTCAATTTCTTCGAACTCGTTAGAGATTCTTTGCTTGCAGAGGAAAATAAAAAGTAAAGAGACAAAGAAACTGAAGAACAGCGTGTGACAGGGTTTCGCTCGGAGGCACGCGACGTACAAAGGTGTTTCTTCCAGTTCAGCACCTAGTTATATAGTAGTTTCTCTAGAACCCTAAAGCTTTGGGGACATGGAAATTTACAATACTAGACACGCGGAAAATGACTTTAGAAACCCTTAGGATTATTATTATTTTTCAATCGGTATTTTAAAGCACCCCTCGTTCGCATACCGACCTACCCACATACCCTAAACGACAATGTCGTCTCTGTGCAGCGACTGACAACAATTATGAAAAGAAAAAGTCCCTCCTCCCTTCCGTCGTCCCCCGGCTTCCAGGAACCTTCTACCCACCTTTGACCTAACAACCAACCCATAAACGTTGAACGCGTGACACTTCAAATGCAGGATTTGGTATATTATTTGACTTTCAACTGATGGAAGATATTTGTTTATTTATTTATAATAAAGAAATCCCTAAAACCAAACCCATATTTATTTGTTTTCATTTCGTCTTCTTCAATTCGTCTTTTTTTCTTTCTAAAAACAATTCTCTCTTTGATCCTTTTTTGAATGTCTTATTAAAAAATTGAGGCATGGAGGCGGCAACACTATCTGGTTCACTACCGCGGTTGAAGCTTTCTGCTTTAAATCATAAATTGTAAGTTTTTTTAGTAATTCTTCTTATGATTCTAAATTGATCGAGTTCAATAGTTGGATCAAGCGGATTACTGCTGAGTTAATTGATTGTATCATGGTCGCCATATATTTTATCCTTCCTTTATATAAATTTAACTTGATTTTGTCAAATTTTATTGAAGAACTGTTGCGATTGTGGTAAAGTAGCATTCTGGGATATTGGGACTTGGTTAACGGGTTAGTGTTATATTTGATCTGATACTGGGAAAATTCCGACGGTAAAGAAAATGTAGTTTGAAAAGATTTGGGGATCATGGCTGTTTTAAAATGTTCCTAAATTTTTATTTTTTACTGTATATGAACAATAAATATTCTTTCTCAAGAGTTCCACTCTGGCAATACCAGAGTTTTTTGTGCTGCAATTTGCAATTTGCAAAGGAAACAATCACATGCGTTATCATTTGACTATTTGTCTTCTTTTTTTCACACAAATGGGGTATGTATAGCTTATTAAGAATAGGTGTTACAAAAGTTTCTGAAAGAGTTTAGTTGGCGTTTTATGCATGTAATTGGTATCTAGATATCTGATTAGTGGTTTATAACTACTTTCGAAGATTTCAATCCAGCTCTTTCATTTACAGGTCATGGTCTCATGGCAAGTCTACAATTTCTGTCTCTAGCCGCTCAACTGCTCAATTGCAAGATGCTGTTTCAAGTTCTAGTTCAACTGGTAGAAGGGTTATCATAAGTGGGGGATTGAACGAGCTCAGTCCAGCTCCAAAGAGAAATCCAGTTGGGCAAACACATTCTGCAACCTCAGCAGGAGCACACACATATGTTGAAAGTTCGGTTGAATCTCATTCACATGCCGCGGAAGACAAGGTTGGCGTGCTGCTTCTGAATCTGGGAGGGCCAGAAACACTTCATGATGTTCAACCATTTTTATTCAATTTATTTGCAGACCCGGTACGCGTTTCTATCATTTCTCTTTATTCTTTTTGTTTGGTCCAAACATTAAGTTGTAATATTCATTTTATTTTACTACAGGACATTATTCGACTTCCCAGGCTGTTTCAATTTCTTCAGCGACCTCTAGCTCAATTGATTTCTGTGCTCCGTGCTCCTAAAAGTAAAGAAGGGTATGCTGCCATAGGAGGTGGCTCACCTTTGCGTAAAATAACAGATGAGCAGGTAGAGTGCACTTGAAATTACTGGCTTTCTCTTTTGTTTTCTTTTTCAGCATTCGTTCAACTTGTTTTGCATAAAATACATGGTTACTAGTTCTGCTTTGCTCTCTTTCTTTTGTTAGTTTTTTTGTATATTAAATTTTTTTTTCTTCTTTATTTTAATATATTTGTGAATATGTTGAACAGGCACATGCAATCAAAATGGCTTTGGAATCAAAAGGCATGTCTGCCAGTGTCTATGTTGGAATGCGTTATTGGTACCCATTCACTGAGGAGGCAATCCGTCAGGTGAGACTTCAAATTATGTATTAAATGAATATATATTCCGACTATTTGAAAGTTTATTATCGGCTTCCTATATGACTTGCTTTGCTTGCTAATTTATTGAATTTCTTTTGTTTTTATCTGGCAGATCAAGAGGGACAGGATAACAAGGCTTGTTGTGTTGCCCCTTTATCCACAATTCTCTGTCTCTACAACTGGCTCAAGCCTTCGTGTGCTCCAAAATATATTCAGGTGTTATATCCATGCCAGTTTCTGTTCTTTCATTTTAAGAAATTTGATAGTAATTACTGACTTGTGTCTACTAAATGCAAATGATCTTTTAGGGAAGACGCATATCTATCAAGATTGCCTGTTTCTATCATACAATCCTGGTACCAAAGGGAAGGTTATATCAAGTCTATGGCTGACTTGATTGGTAAAGAACTAGAACAATTTCCTAAGCCTGAGGAGGTGGGTTTGACTGTTGCAATTTTTCTTTTGCATCTTTTTTGAGAATTGGTGTTGGTATGCTGCTTGTTTGAATTCTTTGACTTTTGAGTAATCTTTCTTGTTTACGTGGAATCTCAGGTCATGATATTCTTTAGTGCTCATGGAGTTCCAGTGAGTTATGTTGAGGATGCTGGAGATCCATACAAAGATCAGATGGAGGAGTGTATCTACTTAATCATGAAAGAATTAAAAGCTAGAGGATTTAGCAATGGCCATACTCTTGCCTATCAGGTTGATTGATTATGATTTAAGTTCATAAATTTGAGCTTCTAGTCTCGCCCTTCAGTGATTATGAGAGCCATCAGGCTGTTGTTTACATTGCTTATTCATTTCTCTTCTCCATCCCTGTTATGGCTATTAAATTTTATTGGTCACATCTGTATTGGCCCTTTATTCCTTAGCTCTTCTTTTTTTTTTTTTTTTTATGAATTTTCTCAGAGCCGAGTTGGGCCTGTACAATGGTTGAAGCCCTACACTGATGAAGTTCTGGTTGAGCTTGGCCAGAAAGGTGTGAAAAGTCTACTTGCTGTACCTGTAAGGTATGCAAGCTGTAGTTCCTTTGCCACATATTTAATCACAGTTCTAAATAATGAAGTATCGAGAGTTTGAGTTATCATGTTGGTTTCTATGCATTTTGCATGCCATGCGTTGTTGCATGTGACATTCACTTGGTTTTCCTGGAGAGTTGCTTCTTTAGTTCTTAATTTGTTTATGAATGAGTGATGGAAAGGTGAGTTTCAGAGGGAAATGAGGCTGTTTCATACTCTGTCAGTTATGAGAATCCACCATTAAAAAGCATACCATTTCTCAAGAGTTTAGTCCCTATAAACCTGTAATTCCTTAACGGATGAATGCGAGTACTCTTAACTAGAGCATTGCCAGTATTTTGTATCTGCTTTTAGGTTGTAAGTTGTTCATGTTTATTGTGGATGTCAATCATTCCAAGAGGACCCAATTATTTAAAAAGAATATTTTAGGGTAATAGGTTTAAATTTTAAAATGTGACCAGTTAGCACTTGTAATCAAATTTTAGCTCAAATGTATTTTAGACTAATGAATTTTGTTTCTGTCCTATTTGAAATTCCAGCTTTGTGAGTGAGCACATCGAGACACTTGAAGAAATTGACATGGAGTATAAACATTTGGCTCTTGAGTCCGGCGTTGAGAATTGGGGTCGCGTACCAGCTCTAGGTTGCACCTCCTCCTTCATTACAGATCTGGCAGATGCAGTTGTAGAAGCCCTACCTTCAGCAAAAGCCATATCAACCTCGAGCAGCACCTCACAAGTAGCTGATTATGACATATTTAGATATGCTATCAAAATGTTCTTTGGTTCAATCTTGGCATTTCTTCTGTTTTTTTCCCCAAAAATGATTCTTGCATGCAGGAATCATCTCTTGTGAAGGCAATAAGACAAGTTTCACACAGGTTGCTCTTTCAAAGAATGAAGTATCGTGAAAGATTGGTCAAGTTACAGAAATTCTAACCGGGATTTTGTATTCATATAGTTTTTCTACTTGTTACTGAATTTTCCTGTGTTACATACAAAAAGTTGATGTTATTTAAGGGGCACACTTAGTTACCAGCCAAAATATTCCTAAGAAATACTGAAAAGGGCGAAATTCTTTTGCCTATGATTTGTATCCGTCTCAGAAGCATGGCATCTTATTCGTGTGAGATCATTTTGCCGTCAAGGTTAATTTTTTTTTTCTTTTTTTCTTTTCTTTAGGCTTCCTCTCGAACTATAACAGCAAAACTAGTCATACACTAGCCTCCACTTTCAGATTGAGATAATGATTGACTACGGCATAACTGAGTAGATTATATGATTTTTCATAATAAAACTTCAGCGTTAGTAACATAGTATTACCACTTTCTACCAAACCCTATTCATGTGTTCATATATAGTGAAAGCTTGACTTGGAGGAGCTCACTTTTGAACGGCTCTAAAACACAAGTACCAGAACCAGCCACAAAAGAATAGATTATTTGCAAAATGAATTGTTCCTTCACGCATGTTGTGGTCAGTTGACAATAAAAGGAAGAAAGAAAATAATTGAAACTATATCAGTTCAACTCTAAACGCAGATAATCCCATTGCAGCATTCAAACATGGTAGCCAGTGATTGTGAATCCTCGACCAATAATTTCACCAGCGCAAAACCACGCAAAGCACTCCAATCCAAAAAGCGTAGCAATGCCAGCATCCTCAACCCTGAGCTCCTTCCTGTTTTTCCACAAATGCTTGACATAATCAACCTCCTTCCAGAATGCTTCATAACGCCCAGGAATACTGTAATAGAATCAAACAGATATATTTACCCTTAAAAAGACAGGTACAAAAGCAAAGTGCATAGTATATGTCTCTTGACGTACAACATGCTAACTCACATTGACCAAATACATATATTTTGAACAATAGATGACCAAGATGATACACTAGAACCCCCCACAAAGTGTTATCATTCTACCATCCAGGTCAATTCAAAACATTATGTACAGGAGCCCATTCAGCGAAAATGTAAATCATTTAAAGATTTTGTAATATTGGCTTAAAAATATACTTACAAAAATATACTACATCAAGACAGCCGAGTTTTAGAGTCCAAATGCAAAACGAAACTATCCCAAATAACATAAACCAGAGAGAGAGAGAGAGGTTTCTAAATTTCACTTTGAAGCTCAATTAACAGTTTGTCATGACCATCATACATGTATCATTATTTCATCAAAATCCTAAGCGTATATGGATTATCCATAAAACAGAAATGTAGAAAAAATTAACATGTAAAAGAACTAGTAAACCTTCATAATTTTTTATAAAGCTATCTGCCAAAAAACACCAAATCAAAATACTCTCTAAAAGACAAACCTTGCAAGCCGTGTGTAAAACAACTGCTTTGACAAAAGATCGCATGTCTCAGCAGTGGCTGGTTCCTGGATGTACTGCTTGTTCTGTTCTAATAGCTGCTTGTAGTATGCAGTACCATGCGTGGCCACGAATCGAGAGGCCTGACCAGCCTTTGATTGCAATTGAACTAGCTTGGATGCCATTAGTTCCCCTTGACCTAATCATACATGATAACCAAAGATTACAGAAAATGCGGGTTAATACCAAATTCAGATTTGACCCCAAAAAAAATGAAAAGAAAATTATTACAAGTAAAAGATTATTAAATCAAGTAATCAAATTGAAATTTCATATTTAGTATCAATCGGAGGCATAGAGATGGTTAAAACCAAACCCAAACCGATTAACTACAACCCAGATTTAAAATCAAAGAGTGGTATCTCTTAGAAGCATAAACATATTTAATTCAGAAACAAAAATTACCAAGGAGATTATGCATCACGAACGCCAAATCAAATTGTAAAATAGAGAGACTTAAGTAAAGAGGAAAATACCTGTTATAGCTACTGGTGATGATTATTGATTAGTGTGGGAGAGAGAAGCGAAGGTTTTCGGGTCCAAGGGTTTTATATTGCGGGGCTTTCTTTCTGCGTCGGCTGCACGGCGCTTGATCCGGTGTCGAATCATATCCAATAATCTCGTGCCATATGTCTTTTTTCATTTTGAACAAGCTCGTTAAGGTTTATATATATATATATATATATATATAATCTTCAAAATTGTAGTAGTCATATAACATCATAATAAGAAATCTTAAGTTATCATTTTAAATAAAATGTAAATTAATTAAAATTTTTACATGATTTAAAATTAAGTGCATAAAACTTTAATCTCAAAGGTTAAAAACGTCATCAAACAATAACTCAATTTAAAAAACATTCTTCTTCTATAATTATAATTTGTGACTAAGATTATAAACTTTTGAAATTTAAATTCTTAATTTACGAAATATAAAAAAATAAAACTACTAACAAACTACTACCAAGTACAATACCATTCCCACCAATTGCTGAACTCTACCACACGCATGCCATTTTCAAACTGTTACCACAAGCTCAAGCTTTCGACAACGATTCCGATAGAAAAAGTTATCATTCTTTTCTTACATATATTATTTTTTATTTTACATATATATTTTATAGAAATACAAACAAAAAAAAAAAAAATAATAATTAAATTTTTTTGTACTGTCAGTAGTTATCAACAAAATTTATTTCATAAAAAATATTAATAATTGTTTTAAGTTGATCACATCTCTAATTAATTGAACTTCCATCATTACCAGACGCACAATAAAAACATGAATTAACCGAATCAATCGTTCTACTGCCTAACCAATTATACATGCACATTCAACATTCCAAATTAAAAATATAATGTATGAACAAAAAATAATAAAAAAAATTATTCAGAAATCTCCAATGGAAATCCTTCACCGTGAGTCCAGAAAATATAAAAGGATAACCCGATAAACTCAAATGCAGGTAACGCAAGTACAACAAGATAAGACACTTAAACAGTACACAACTAACAACTAAAGCAGAAGAATAAAATTTAAACATGCAGAAAATATCAAAAACAGACCAGTAAATGTCGACCTATGGCCAATGCATTTAAGTCTTAAAAAACTATGAAGCCTAACTAAACCTAACACCATCAATACATGACCAACAATCAAACAACAAAATCTGTGTCTGAAGCCATATCAACTTTGTGGGGATGTTTTTGCAACTCCGCTCTGCTGAACAGGCTGTGATGCTGGAGCTGCATCATAAGTTGCACGAGCATTACTACTTCCATTGCCATCAGCAGAATACACTGCAGGTTGAGAATAACCACCACCATAAGAAGTGCTGTAAGGTGGCATCCCCTGTCCATAACCTGACTGACTAGATGGAGCTGAAGCATAAGTTGCACCATAACCTGCCTGACCACCAGTTGCACCATAACCAGATGGGGCACGTTGCTGTCCTGAATCTGGTTGAGTATAGCCAGATGGTGGTGGCTGGGAATGTGGATACCCAGGCTGCACAGGAGCAGGCTGGCTATAACCTCCGGGAGTGCTTGGTGATTGTTGTGTCTGCCCATAAACAGGAGGATTTGCTGGAGGTTTCTGTGGTTGACTAGGTCCATAGTTTGACCCATATGCAGGCTGAGCTACTGGTTGACTCCCATAACCAGTTTGGGAAGTTGGTCCATAGCCTGGCTGAGTAGTTCCTTGAGGTGGATAGTTTGATGGATTTGGGCTAGGCTGTTGTCCAGTCGTATAACCTTGCTGACTCATTGCAGGGGGTTGGCTCGGTGCCTGGGTCAATTCTCCTTGGGCTCCATAAGAGGAGGAAGTGTTTCCTTCCTGAGTTGCATTACCATAATTGGGGGCTGAGGTATAACCTTGCTGTTGATCATAAGGCTGTGGTTGACCATAGCTAGATTGAGGATACCCACCGTAGCCATCCTGAGCATAACCTTGTCCCTGCTGATTGTAACCAGAAGATGGATGCTGACTGTAACTATAACCACTGTTATCCGCTGGAGGTGCAGTACCACCAGGGGTTGTTTGTTGCTGTGATGAAGCTGGCTGATTATAATAATCATAACCCTGACCACCAGTCTGTTGATTGGCAGACACATTTGACTGGTCCCAGTTAGAGTGATATCCAGCAGATGATGGTTGAGGTGGATATCCAGCATAAGGTGCCTGAGACATGTTATACTGTTGTGATTGGCCAGGGTAAGCTCCAGGCTGCCCATAGCCATAACCAGGTTGCTGCATTGGAGGAGCTCCAGGTGGACCCCAGCTTGTCGGTGGTCTGGTTTGATACCCTTGCTGAGGATAACCACCAGACGCTGATTGATTCCTAGCACGATTCTGCAAAAATAAAATTGTTGTCCCAAATAACCCATGTGAACCTTTTACAAGTGCCAGCATATTGACATCGCAGAACACAAATTATATGGATATAGTGAGCATTTAAACAACTGAAAGCAAGCACATCTAGAGATAAAGCATAAGACAACAAATAATCATCTCCGAGGTAGGGATTATTGGATTTCATACTTTATCAGGAAGGGGTCTGAATGCCTACATACCGTACTTGGTTGGTGGAATTATTGAGCTACTCCGGCGGAAGCCCATCCTCTCCCTACTTGAAGTGAATGGGTACAGAAAGAACAAAAAAAAAAAAAACTATACAAGCTTCACCAAAATAGTAAAGATAGATATAGAATGCCTCGCTACCACGGACTGGCAAAGAGTTCATGTTTATATGAAGCACACAATGATATCACGTAATATCCATTTGATGATTGCAGCCAACGAAAGCATCAATACAAGAACACTCTCAAAAATCAATATCCTATATTGGCATGGGTATTGATTAACAATATATTCATTGCTTTATTGTTTAACACACCTAAATATGGTCTCTGAATTATACAAACATCAGAATTTATCATACAAGTAATAGCCAGGTGCAAAAATAATGTGTGCAGGAGTTTAGAATAAGCAACTTCAATTTAACGGATGAACAACATCTATGAACTTTTTAGCTATTGTAAGTAATATCATAGAGGTGCAGAAACAAAAGCAGAATGCCACACTATCATCCAGATAAGGACGAGAACAAAACCAAAATCAGATGCCAGAGCATCAGATAACGATACAATTTATAAA
The DNA here is from genome assembly GCA_947857235.1 of Jatropha podagrica. NCBI lineage: Eukaryota > Viridiplantae > Streptophyta > Magnoliopsida > Malpighiales > Euphorbiaceae > Jatropha > Jatropha podagrica. The sequence goes on along the minus strand of CANUEP010284096.1, from coordinate 135,464 downwards.
TGTGATCCTCAAACTGTGCTGGACAACACATTAAATTTGCATAAGGTGCCTTTGAATAGGTTAGGAGGCACATGGAAAAGGGACTTGGGATAAGCAAGACAAGAAAAATTGCCAATGAAAACAAGGCTAAAACAATTATCAATGGTAAAAACCCATTAAGAATAGAGAAAATAGTTCAACAACTGATTACAACATGCAAATACTAAAAGATATTCAAAGAAATTAAAAGGCTTCAAATTAAGGAGAAACTACAAAGCTTCAAATGGAGGAGGAATTACATATAAAAGCTTCGAAAATAATCAAGATCAAATTAAGGCCAACAAATAAGTTTAGGATAAGGTGATGTGATGTACAAGTTTTATCTCCATAAAATAAGCCACCAAGTTGCAAAACTAAAGGTAGCAATTTTAATAAAAGAAATTACCCAACAACTCACATTCCAAAATTAACCCAATATAATCTAATAAGCTTGTATTCCTCACGAGTATATTTGCTGCTTCTCTACAGGATATCATTACTAAACATCAAAAAAAGGGGATTCAGAACCATACCAGGATGTTGCCGAGGGAACACCAACACAAGGTTTTCCATGTTGGTGTCACCAAAAAGTCCAACAACACTAACCCTACAATAGTTCTCAATAACAATATCAGTCACATGACACCATCAATAAGCACATATGGTGGTAGAACATACTATAATCCAAATGGGAATACAACCAAAAACTATGGCGATATTGGGTTCAAATAGTAAACAGTTATTACATGGCCTTACCGACTAAACAAATAGCGGTTATCACTTGCTCAACAAACTAAATCAGTAGGGCACTAACCCATGTATGACAAAATATAATCACCATAATCTGTCTCATCATTACCCATGTACATCCAACATCCACCTCAAAATATAAGTCAGAAGACTAATAATAGATATAAGAAATTGATGCAGTTGGCAAGGCAAAAGAGAAAACTAATAAAGGTTTGTGCACTCAGTATACACTGACAGCTATATCGCAGGCATTCGAACATTATATCAAGTAATGCACATTACCATGCTATCCAGCTCCTAAAGACTAAACCAGTTAAACAGCCTGGAATCTTTATAAAGTACTTAGAATTGCAGTCTCTCTTTCTCCTCTTCCAGAAAAGCGAAGGGGATAAAAATTCTCAACCAACTAAGCTGTAAATGCCATGAGGATCAGCAACCAAAAAATATCTGTAACTTTCTGAATCTAAATAGTCCAATAAGGGAACAATATAAATTGATATATCTGACCCATTTTATATAACCAAATAGTTGATGCAAGGAAACTAATGCTCAAAAATATACCCCAACAATATTAGTTAATCACAATAATGGCATTGACATAAACGTAACTAGTATTTCCAATTCCACGCAAAGGAGGAGAATTGAGAATATTAGACAGTGCAAAGGTAACACCAAATCTAAAAGGCAAACCAGAACTATAAAAACACTTGAATGAAAACCCAACTAATAAATTGAGAGAGATATAATCTTTAATTGGAACACCAAAGGAAAGGAAGCATAGAACAACCAAGTGAAGGAAAAATAACAAGAACAAGGCAACTCTATGAACCATAACAGTGTCAAACATATCTGTAAAGTTAGATGCAAATCACCAAAAAGTAATATTTATATATTCCAATTATAACCAGAATGGACAACTAGAACAACTTTGATGCTGCAAAAGATACCACAAACAAATTTGAATATCAAGTCCACAAACAAATTTTACAGAAAAACGCGAGGAACTCTTTTCCAGAAGCACAGATATCTGAAACAAAAGCTTTTAGATCGCATCTTACCAGATTGAAGAGTAATATAGACAGAGCTATACACAATCTAATAGATTAACCAAGGTACCAAAATATAATAAAAATGAATGAAAAAATCATGGTAATAGGACCATCTGAATAAAAATAAAAGATATCACGTCTTCTATATATGATTCCCCTAAATTTAACCATGTTTCACACAAAGAACCAGTAGTTCCTAAGTGCCACCTCTGGAAACTAACATCAACAACCAAATATACCTCACTGATTACTTCATTAACCAACTGTTTTGCAAGTTCAATCTGTTCACTGGTCCCCTCTATATGCACATTCCTTTCTGTTGATGTATCACCAGGAGGGAGGTGCAAAGGTATCACCTGCAGAAATTTTAAAATTTAAACTAGTTTCTGGGAACAACTTAGCAAGATAAATCGTATGATATATAAATAACAATCAAGTAAGGACCGATATGAAAATAGTGATGTCAACACAATAACACCACCTACACAGCCTAATAATGATAGATAGCCGGAATTTCAAGCAATGCATTGAAAAACAAACCTGAACACGAGCTCCAGTTCTATTCTGCATCTGCTTGATTGTGTCTCCTCCTTTGCCAATTACCAGACCAACCTGAAGGCAATTACATGTCACATGCTATCCAGAACTACAGACTTTTAAACCCAATATCACAACTAAATATAGCTTTTTAATATACCTTGTTATTAGGAATCTTCATCACAAAATGTTCAGAACCACCTTGACCTGTAAACCTTCTAGAAACTGTACCAGAACCCCCCGCATCAGCCTGAGCCAAACATTCAACATGAATTAAAGTTTGCAATAATATATCAATAAACCAGCCAGCTTGCATGTATTTTGAAACAACAATTGCATAAAAGGGTGCATTGGACACTGAAATCACACCAACGTACTTCAAGAAATTTATATATTATAGCAATCATTTATAATTTCTACGATGCCTCTGCTAATTCCCTCGAACCTAAAACTGAGAAGAAATAAATCTTGTAGCTAAAAGTAGTAATGAGCATGCAGACAAGCACACAATTAAAAATGAGCCAAGCATTCCAACCTCTGCAAGAACTTCATTTATCAACTCTTCTGCTTTTGCTATTTGTTCAGGGGTTCCCATGAGCTCTACCATCCTAGTTGCCGAATTAGGGTCTGCATCCATATCTCGAGTAACCTGAATCTTTGCTCCAGAACGAGTCTGAAGATATTTAATAGTCTCTCCACCTTTCCCAATGATAACACCAACCCTACCATTTGGGATATCAATCTTTTTGCTCGAACCTCCCTGGTAGGATCCATATGAAACAGGAATTGCTGAAGGGGCTGCGTTTGACAAAGACTTGACGTCTGCAGTCAACCAAAACACCAGCTATTATATTGACATATCAAGCAAGAAATTGAATCATTTGTCAAGAAAAGGATAACAGGTCAAGGTAGGCACAGATGAACTAATTTAAGTTCCATAAGAAGTGTAATCGGAGTAACATAATGAAATGTATAGAACAGAAAATATGTCCAAAACCCTAAACCCTAGCCCAATTATTCACTTAAACCGATTAATAGCTAGGTTTACATATCCAAATATTGCAAACATAACGAAGCCATCGAGAGTCCACATAAAATGAAGAAAAAGAACAAAACGTTAAACGAAACAAAAAAAAAGATACGAGTAAACAAAGCAAAAGTAAAGCGCACAGATCCGCTGACACAAATTCACACCAACATAACAAACATTGAACATATGTACATTTATTGAGAGAGGAAGGGAGAGAGAGCAGGAGATATCAACCGTTAGGTGGAGAACTAAATCCCTTCTCATTGGAATCGAAGCCAGACGCACCATTCTCAACCCTAGGGCGCTTAATATCAGAACCGACAGTATTGAAGAGGCGAGCAGCGATCGCCTGAGCTCTTTGCTTAGCTATCTGGATCTCATCATCGTTAGGCGGGGGCACGCTGTTGTATGACGGCGGAGCATGAGAAGGGTCAGGCGAGGAGAAGCCAGTTGGGCGACGCGTTGACGACGTTGTAATCGGGTCATCATATTTGCGCTTGTTGGTGGTGGTGGGTGCGGTGTCTGTGCCCGAAGAGTACTGAGATTCGTCTGCCATGGGTAAAGAATGAAAAGAAACCCTAAGGCCTTAGCAGTTGATTGGAGGGTGTGTAAAGATGAGAAATGGAGCTTTTATACGGAGCAGGACACGTGATAGGATAATTGTGGAGAGATTTTTTTTCTTTTTTTTTTTTTTTTTTTTTTCCTATCGAAGTTTCGCTTACGGGAACAAAATACTACATTTTGGTAGACGCTGTACAATTAGGTCTTGGCTCACGGTTCTCGCATAAGTCGGTGACAGCTCACTTTGATTCGCATATACCAAGAAAATAATTCACATTGCTCAGTTTATTTTGCAAGACATATAATTTTTACTTTTTAATGTTATGGTATTTATAAGTTAATTCAAATTTTTAAATTATAAAATATTTTTAATTATTTTTTATAAAAATGGTTTTTAAATTATAAAAATTCAGCTTTGGAAAGGCATATTAATAGTATTATTGACTTTAACCACAGGTACCCTTAGTCCAGCAAATGGCAAATGCAAAGAGAACAAAAACTTTTTATTTAGCCTTCATATTACAAAAACAATATGCAGCATTCTAACAGCTAAACAAGCAAAATATAAAAGGAAGTTCACACATATCCAAGATTCAAAGTTTTAAGTATTACAGGATCTGCAGCCACCATATGCATAGACGGTTTTGGTGAACAACACCATGTACTAAGGTCTAGAATTGGAAAGCAGATTGATGGTCTTTCCCTCGATACAGCACTGAGTCGGCAAACAGATACATTAATGCATTTATTGGATCATAAAGATGCAGCAAACTCATGCCACACCAAAATAAAATGGACTCATTTGGTCCACCAATGGAGGAAATCCTTGCGCCTGTTGATCTTTTTCTGAAGCTGGAGTATCCCATAGAGTAAAGCCTCAGCAGTGGGAGGGCATCCTGGAACATAAATGTCTACAGGTACGATCCTGTCGCAACCGCGAACGACGGAGTAGGAGTAGTGATAATATCCGCCACCATTTGCACAGCTGCCCATAGAGATGACCCACCTTGGCTCAGGCATTTGATCATACACCCTGTCAATAATTTTACATGCAAAGCTCATCAGAACTGTGATCCACTCATGATGTGCCAATGTTATTAATACTAGTGAACACAAACATTAACAATTTGAACATAAACAGACAGAGATGGAGAGGAAGAAATATGCATAAAACCCAGTCTGGTGAAAAATATGCTCAGGCAAATCCCAGTCACCATACATAAATATAAATATAGGCAAAGCCATTGGTCTTCGCTATGGAGTCTTATTACACACTACGAGTAGATTTACCGCACATAGTTGGCAAAGGAAGTGCAAATTCCAAAACTTGAAGCATAACCTACACTGTATTTGACAGAAACCTAAACCAGCAAGGCAACAGACACATGTTTCCTCATATATCACTCTGGATTAATCGTCTCTCCTTCACTAAATGCAGCCATAACCTTGACAAATTTCAGCTTATGCTCATTTAGAAAAAGTTATTTTTTCAACCCATGTATCAATCAAACAATTTGAACTCAACCAAGCCTTGAAGTTAGCATAGAAATAGCTGAGGCTCAACTAAAGTTTTTGAACTATTTCCAAATGATTCCAAAATTCCCATATATCAAGCTAAAGAAGCAAAATAGGAAAATAAGTTTCATGCTACATGATTAAAAATGCCATTAAAGCTACATCTTATCATTCAAAATCCAAGGAGAAATACTAGTGCTTTTTATTTACAATATCTGAAGTAGCTAAGCCTCAACTAGTAGCAGATTAAAACATTTGCTAATGGACTTCAAATCCAAATTAGTCAATTTTTTCAAACTACGATTGAAATTCTACTGTTTCTTATAAAAATGATGAAGTTAGGGAACACCCACTTCCTACTCCAAAAACACTCCCATCTCCTCTTTTCATACCTTCCTTCCAACTATTGGGAAAAAATTATAAAGCAACAATATTTGCAAGTAACATTCTAACAACAATCCAGATTGAAATGAGATCAAAACACAAATAGCCCAAGTGTTTGCCTTGAGGAAAAATAAAGTTCATACGTTACCAAACATTAAGCAACAGGTATTAAACGCTAGAATTCAAACAGAGATCTGAACCAAATGAGCCAAACCTAATAATAATGATTACCTGGAGTACAACGAAAAGACCCAAAAATCTTGGAGAGAGAATTCCTAACCCTAAGAAATAACGAGAGAAATGAGGCTTACTTGCGAAGAGCAGGGGCCATCTTGTTCGTGAGTGTACCAGCGACAATCATACAATCAGACTGGCGAGGACTGGGCCTGAAAATGATACCGAAGCGATCCAGATCGTAGCGAGCAGCACCGGTATGCATCATTTCGACGGCACAGCAAGCGAGACCAAAAGTCATGGGCCAGATGGACCCGCGGCGCGCCCAGTTCATAAGATCGTCGACCTTCGATATCACGAACTCCGCCGCTTTCGAAAGTCCGGCGGGGGAAGAGGTGGAAGGAGGCGGTGGACGGGCATAAGGAGTCGGTGGCGTTGCCTCGGCGGAGAGAGGGGGAAGTGTCGTGTGGAAAGAAACGGCGGCTCCGCGGTAGTGGGAGAGGAGGGTGGGGAGGCGTGAGGCGGTATTCCTAGTGATCATAGACATCGTTTCTAGAGGTCGCTTTTCAGGCGACAAAACTCTACGTTGATGTATATGGTTTGTTTTGCGTTTGGCGTTGTCAATGCGGTTTTTCGAGAGGAGAGGGCGGCGACGTGTTCAATGTATGAACCGCAGGAAAAAGGAGAACGGTATACATGTATTAAATAAAAAAATAATAGTTTAATAATAATTCTTCTAATATATAAAATAAACAATTATACAATACTATTAAGTTCTTTTTATATTGATATAAATAGAGTTAAAATATGAAATTTATTTATAAATATATTTTTAATAAAATTCAATTGTAATTGAATTTTTTATATTTAAAATAAATTGCAAAATTGAAAATTCATTTAAGAGATGGAAAGTTTTTATAAAAATTTAGGTTAATTAAATTAATGAAATTCATTTGAAAATCCTATTCTTTTAGATAAAATTTTGAAAATTTTACTTTTTCAGATAGATAAAATTTTTTATCCTAAATTTTTCTCCTAATCCTTTTATTAAAAGCTTGTTTGATCAATGTATAGACATTTCAACAGATAATTTAATGATAAAATACGCCATGAACTTAATTGGAATAATTTAATTTGACTTATTTTATTGAATTCTAAATTTTTATTAAGCTCTATAAACTAAATAAATTGTTACAATTCATATAAAAATGTGAAGTGTAAAATATAATATAAAAAATATTAAAAAAACATATGTAGATTATTTAAAAATTAAATCTATTATAGAAAATAAAATAAAAATGAACTAAATTGGAGATAAATTGAATATTTTTCCTGAACCAAATATATTTTTACGGGAATAAAAGAATTATTCTTTCTTACATATATATATATATATATATATATATGCTTGCAACAATATTACAACGTCACATGGAAACTCAGCTGACAGCCAAGACCTACATTTCAATGTCGGAAGGAAGTCGTAACTCGCAAAGATTTTCATTTTATAACAGTATTACGTATAACAGCTCTTGCAAAGAGCAACTTTTTATACCAATTTTTTTATCCCAATATTGGAACTTCAGTGCCTTACAGTGGGTGGAGTGGTATGTGCCTAGGATCAGACCAACTCTCAATCTCAAAAAATAAGAATTATAACCGAAAAAAGAAACATTACTTGGCAAAAACTTTAGAAAGATCAGCAACTCTGAAAAAGGAGAGAAAGAATGGTTAGACTATGAAATAACAATAATAATAATAAAATTTTCACAACCCTCAAGTCCTACGTTCCCATGGTACAAGGTTAAACCAAAAACATCAATGAGAATTGATCATTCCCCCCACCCCCCAACAGTGATAACTCCCTTGCCAAGTTGGAATTGCAGCATTGTGAGCACTACATAAAAGCATTTGTTTAAGATTGCTTTTTCTTTGACCTAGACCCAAAAAATTATAGCGACAGAACTTTATATCTTCTTGTGAAAGAATATCATTAGTGAGGCATGCCTGCCCGGGAGCTAAAGTCATAATACTTCCTTGATAATTCAACAACAGCAACATTGGCCTCCGATAATGGGTGCATTTTCCACATGTGTTAGCAAAGAAGGCAGTCGAGCCTTTGCCAGAGGTAGCAACTATAGCTTTTGCTAAAAGCCAAAATCCGTGATCTTCCCAGACCATCTTTATGCATAATACATGTAAAGGCTGTTCGAAGCAGCACAGGCAAGTGAATTTTCTGTTGGATGCCATGCCAGATGTAACAATTTTGTTGTGAAGTCAAGAGCATTTCCGTTTGCCTCCATTCCAGAGTTATCTGCTCATTTTGAAGTCCAGGAATAAAATAATACAGAGTCACAAAGTCAATTTCATGTTAAATCAGGCACAAAAAAGAAAAAATTCCTAAAGAGAGTGGTTTGCTGATTGATTTAGATGCTTGGCATAATTAAACCACTTAGCAAAACTAGGAAAGACAAAACTGAAGGCTTAGCAAAAAACTAACTGATCTGCCAAATTTATCTTCCTGAAAAGGTTTCATTAACATAACAGTCCAGCAATGTCTATTTAGATCCATTGGCAGGGTAACACCATTAACACCGATGTCAATTTTTTGGAAGTTAAACCACACCATATGCAAAGTTTACTTTAGGAAAGCACAAACCTCGTCTAAACCCACGAGAAAGAGAGCCCAGAGATCTAGAAGGCCTTGATGGGGTTTGAACTTGTCTCCTGGAAATGCAGGCCATCATTTAACCACATGAAACAACTACAGAATAGTCAAGACAAGTTCATCTGATACTCAACTTGGTAATAACCAATTTCCTTTCAATTCATATGACAAGAAAGTAAATATTCAAGGATATTTGATACAGAAATTTTTGTATATCAAGATAAGGGCAAATTATTACTATATCATGCTCATCATTAAGTCATCTATTGCATTAATACATGATCGTACCTCATTGGGTTTTTGGTGGCTTCCAACGTTGTTCCTTCTTTGCTTCCCTCAGAACAGCCGAAAACACGAAACAGATTGCTAGATCACAGGAACAATATGTCATGAGAAGTAACATATTAGGCATCTAAAAGACTATAAAAACAGTAAAGATCATATATATGGAAAACACACCTGTAAGAACCAGTTGCTATTCTTAGTCCATCTCCACTTAGACAACACTCAAATTTGTCAAAGATGGAATCATTTTCATATAAATCGCACAGCTGGCCAATATCCAAGAAAATAATCACATCACACAATGCTTATCCTACAAATTTTCAGCTAAATGTCATCTGAAATCAAGAAACAGTCCTCAGAAGAATGTGTCACCTTGGGCCTCAGATATTCATGAACCTGGAAAGATGCAACTGGCCCAGAATCCATATTTATGTCCCACAGCTGAGAATCAAGAAATCCAAACAACATGAGAGAACAGTAACCACATTGGAAGAGAATAAACTGAAAGCACAAGAGAATAATTGAACTAGAATGTCATGACCTGCCATAGTTTGTGTGATACAATTCCAATACAGCATCATATTCATTTTTAATTCTCCATCAACTTTACTTGCTCATTATACCATGAGTTTAGTGTGAATATTAACAATAGAAGTGACTAGATTTTCTAGAAATTAAGTGCAGCTTGCATTAACAATTGACACAAGGCAATCTCAGAGAATCACTTGAAACAGAGTACTTAAAATGGAAAAATTACTAATAACAGTGTGTAAAAATTAGGACCTTGAGATTCATGTAATCACGGCTAAGTATATATCTCCCATCCTTAGCAAACTTAATATCTGAGATTGAGGCAATTATCTCTGTGAAAAAGGACCTTGATCCAGGCGGCTCCTGTTCCTCAAATCTGCACCGTTACGAAATTCTCAAGTTAAAAGCAAATACAATAAAAACACCCTAAAAATATATCATGCAGCATTCGAAGTTAAAGAAGTTGCTTGATTTCAAGAAAGCAAAGACAAAAATTGACAGAAAACTGATAAATTACTCACAATTTTGTATGAGCATCACAGAGGGCAGATTGTCGCATATCAATCAAACGGATTGAGCCCTTTGAACTGCTATAGGCCAACATATTACAATGAGTAGGGTGAAATTCTGCTGAAGTTATCACCTCTGCATGCACAATACAATAAACAGAATATAGGTAAGAAACATAATGATAAACATAAACATGGCTTCCACCCAAATCACCTTGCCTTCAATAAGGGAAACATAACAACAAGAATAAAGTTCAAAATTAAGTCTATTAGAAAGTAAAGTGACAGCAGAAGAAAGATAATGAACATAATGATAAACATAGAAAGTAAAGCAACGGCAGAAGATAGATAATAAACATAATGATAAACATAAACATGGCTTCCTACCCAATCAATGCACCTTCAATAAGGGAACATAAGGAAAAACAAAAACAGAATGCATGCCATGGAGGATAAAAGAAGACTGATATCTAACCAGAATCTTATTTACTCCCTTACACCTCAGGTTATCAACATAATAAAACAATAAAAAAATGTCCAATTGCCACACAGAAAGCTGAGACCTACCAGTTAGATCTTCCATGTTTCCAGGCTTCACATCAACAATATTAAAACTTTGATTGTTGATTTCCAAATTCCATAGGTTTATTCGTAGATCATCGGCTGATATAAAAGTTTCACCATCACTACAACACAAAAAAGATTGGTGAATGCCATGGACATCAGAGGAAAAAGAGGCATATTTCAGCAATGTAGCAAAAATTTCCAAATGTACATGTTAAACCCACAAAAAAAATCATTATATTTAAAAAAAATACCATAATTATGGGAATCATTTTCCTCCAAAAGGTAAAAAATAAATAAAACATCAATTGCTCCTCCACTTTACAAGTCATTCCAAGACCATTAACCAAATTAAATAGAAATTCATAGAACAATCAAAATAAACATTAAAGACAAAGCAAAGGAATGCAGACAGTTTAATTAAAACATGGAAGTTGAAGACAAGGAATCTAACAAGAAAGAAAAGTGATATAGATTTGATAGAATGTACCTGTTATTAGAAATAGAATTAATATGGTAATCATGGGCATGAGCATATATCCTTCGGCACTTAGCCACAAGGCTTGTTTCAATACTGGTCAACTAGATATACAGGTGCAATGAGTGTTAGAGCAACAAACAAATAGAAAATAAGTTCCATAGTCAAAAGCATGATTGCTATGAACAAATAAGCATCCTAGACTGAATACAACTACCACAGGCAAATGTAGACTTGAGACACTCCCAGTTGAGAGGGAAAAGTCATTGCTTGGATAAGCTAACGGCCTATCCAAAGATCCTCCATTTGCAGCGTACAGTTTGGAGCTTGTCTGCATGCTTGAGCCTACAATAGAGCCATTTCCTCTAGCTTTTGCACAGTCAACATTCATTTCAGATACTTTCTTGACCTTCTTCTCTTGGACCTATCCAACATTAAAAACAGCAAGTGGATTAGGAATTTTCCACCACAAAAGAAGAATCAACTTCTCTTTTGCAGATTGCATAAATCCACTAAGCTACCTTGCTAGAAAGGATAAGAAACAGAAATAACTACCCAACATAATGCACGCTGACTGATCTAAAAAGCTAGAGTAAAAGCAGTTCAATTAGATAGAAATAAAAAATACACCAAGCTAGATGATGAAAAGTTAAAGAGAGGTTGATCAATCCTATTGATTGAGTATGGATAGGATTGATTGAGTACGGTGTGTTCCCCCATAGGTGCCGCTATTGGACCAAATAAAAACAAAATAATTCTTCCGAACACACTGGCAAACTATCCAGTTAAAAGAATATTCTATTACTTTGGAACCCAACCCCTTTCTTTCTTCAGTTACTAAACAAGATTTGAATCTAAGACCTAAACCTACCTTTTATTGCGCTGCTAAATGACTTTCCTCTATATCCTTTGTGATTGAAATGTTTTATTCTAGAGATCATTATATTTTCCAGCTTCTTTTAGATTCTTTTTAGTGAGAATCACCCTAGTCTCAGTTTGTAGGATAAATTTTGTTCTTCCAATGAAAAAAAGTCTTGGAAAAGAAAGGAAGATTCTACACCGATAATAATCTAGCTAAATTGCAAAAACAATTCAAGAGCTTTCACAGAAGGAACCTTGATATATTCTAAAGTCTTTAAAGGTTCAAACTGACTTGCTTTACCTTCCAAAACTTGATGGTTTTGTCATTAGTCGACAGAAGAAACAAGGCACCATTAGCTGACTGGCACCATCTAATCTTGTTGATTTTTTCCTCAATTTCCAAGCTCCTTAGATAATCAAACTAAATAAAACAGATAACATGAGAGCCCATCAAATCCTGATTTCAAAAGAACCAAAATAAATAGATTTGTTATACAATTGATCACATTAAAAATTAATGGAAAAGAAATACCTCAGGTTCATGACTCTGAAACTCTGTTTTGTACCGGAATTCAGGATGCCTATTGATTGAAAAATCCATCCTCTCTAGATCTCTCTGATGTCCACCATGCTACACATTATCATTTTACTTCAGAGTTATATTAAAACAGCAAAACAAGTCTAAAAATATCCAAGAAAATTCCATGAAAGAAAAAATCAAGTAGAAAAAACTTAGCATACATCCTTCGAGTCGGTTCTTTCAAATAAAACTACCCGGCCACCACGATCTCCAGTAGCAAGATGGTTGCCAGTTCTATCAAATTCAATAGCAGATATGATGTCAACTGCAATAAAGTCCATGATAAAATGAAGTAAGAAGATGGGGACACATCATATTCAACTACAGTAATTCTCAAAACTAAGATGATTCCAACATTGTCCAGCAAATGTGCCTTATGGCGTAAAATGTCCTTCAAAACGTCTAACAATTAACTCCTCTCTGGTCATAATTCAATGCAAATACTTCATGATCTCCATTGCGCAACCAGGATTAACATCATATACCAATTGACTCTTGAATGCTGCAATACTACAGAATTAATATCCGCCAAAGATCATTATCGTATGACCTATCAACATGTGCATGACTACTCTTAAAACTCCACATGCATGGCATTGCATCAACTCACAGTTCAAAGCCAATTCAGATTCCATTAACAGCATAAACACGGATTGTATCATTAAGCTGAATCCCACACATGATACAGTCCATCGTCATTTACTATTACTTCTGTCATTGGATATGCTATGTAACGTAAATTTGACACCAAAACCAATAATTATACCCACGACTAAAACAGAACAGAAGAATTTTCAAGAACGATTTCCAACAACAATGAACCAAAAACAAGTTATCAAAAACCCTAATCAGAGATCGTACCTTCCTGTACTTCTTCACCAGCTGTACGTTCCCCAAACACCTGCGCAAATTTCCACTCCAACGGCTGCAGCTTATCCACAGAAGCCTCTGTACTGCCACCACCGTTCATTCTGCTCTATATCTCTAACAAAATAGAAATCCCCACCAATACAACCGATCCCCGAAAGTCAGATTCGAAATAACACAAATAAAAAAACCGTAAAAATCTCCATTTGGGATGGATAGCTCCTGATTAATCAACCATTAGAACCAGAAATATAGAGATTGAACGTTAAAGAAATTCCACACATAAACACTGTCTAGACTCCTTCAGGAATCTCTCATCGATGCGATTTTCACATACAAACACACGGTCTCTCGATTCTCTCTGTTAATTTCTTTTTCTTTCTGTGTTCCTCTTCTTCTTTTACTGCTCTGAAGAAAATGAGAAAAGAGGAAACGAGGTTGGAAGATAACGACGGACTGAAAGATGCGACGTAGCTTATAGGCTCTGATTATTGGCTTTATTACTAATTTTCTCAATTGTGTATTCTTCTAGATTTTCTTTTTGCTGCAATTTTTATTATTATTCTTAAAAAATGTTGAAAGTGACGTGCATGATATTATATGCATATATATTATTTATTTTTAATTTAATTAATTATAGTTTCTACCTTATCAACTTTTATTGATGGGATTGAAATTGAAATGATGCTTTGTTGGCGTAGATTACAATGATCCTACTTTAATTAATTCAAGGTAGGAGCAGTTAAAAAGGGTAAAGCCATTTACTTTGTGTCTTGACATGGCTGTTGGCATCATGCACCATTTTACTACTTTTCTGCCTTCACAAATAAATTATTGCCATCGCATATGTTTATTTATGTACACACACTATCTACCTTCGTTGAACGGAGAGAAAATATCTTGAATCATTCAAGTATTATATGCGCTTCCTGTCTTTTCTTTTTATAAAAAGAAATTATCCAATAAAATAATTTTATAAGTTAAATCATTCTATTTGAAAATAAATAAATTTCATAATTTTTTTATATAAATGATTATATTTGAAATACAAAACAGAAGATTTAAATATATAGACTTGAACTTAATTAAGACATTTTTATTAAAATGTATGGAATTTCTAAATTAATTTTATAAAATATTATGACAAAAATATTTACCTCTTAAACTTTACAATAATTATATCAATTCTTTTTTATATAAAATTGAATGAATTCTTATATTTAAACATAAATATATATTTGGAGATAAATTATATCTAGAATTTATTTATAAATTAATTTGAATTCATTTATACTAAACAAAACAAAACCATGTAATAGATATAATTAAAAATTAAATTAATATAATGGATTAAAGTGAAAATTGAAAATTACACAATTTTTTTAAATAATAATACTATAAGGTTGAATTTCTGCATTTAAGCCATTGCATAAACACACTTAACTTGGAGCAGTTTAATGAAATATCGATTAATTAACCCACGATAAAAATTTCAAAAGAGGGCGGTAAAAATTAAAAGAAAAACACCAGTTTACTGTCTGACTGAAATTCAAAATCCCCATCGTTACCAAAATGCCCTGAACTTCCCTCCCTCGCTTTCCTCTCCCAATTCTTTCACACCTAGGGTTTTAGTTACACAAACCCTTTTCAAATCAAACATTCATCCCAACCAGTAATCAATCAATTTTTAGTCACAAAATCATTCAATTTCAAATCCCATTTCGCGTTCATTTCTGCTATCAAAATGGACACAATCACACAGAATCACAAGTCAGACGTTTTGCAATCTATGCTAAAAGAATCAACTGACCGATTTTTAACCGAATACCGAAAAGGCGCAACTGATTTTTCAAATTTCACTACCATATTCTCCCGCTTTCTTCAAAATTTACCCGATCCACCTTTAGAAATCGTCTGGTTTTACTCGGCTCTAGCTTCCCACTCCGCCAAATTTACCGCTCAAAAATCTTCAAACCACGTCGTAGTAGCTAAGGACTCGTTTCAGCTACTAGTTTCCTGCTCTTGTTCGTGCAATGCGATTAAGAAGATTGCTGTACTTGCTCCTGTTATCTATGAGCTGCATAGTTTAGTTTCTGAGGGAAAAAGGTGGACAAAAGAGGTTGACAGATTCTTAGAAGTGATTGTTAGTTATATTAGTATTTGTTCTGGCGCCAATTTTGATGAGAATGAAGAATTTGGGGCTCTGAGTTCTTGTCTTGTTGATTTGGTACGTGTTTGGCTGGTGGACAATGCTGGGGAGAGTTGTAAATTTGGCGAGGATTTAAGAGTGTTTTTTCCTCTTGTTAGTGATGGAATTCGAAACGGAGTCGTTAGTGAGGGATGTGGAAGTGGGTATTTAGCTGGGATTGTAATGACTGAAGCTTTCTTGCTGAGTTTGTGCTTGAAATTTAGGTTGGGAATTTCAAGAACAGAATTAGAGAAAGAATTGCGTGGTTGGGCAGTTCAAATGACAACTGCATTTAGAAATTATTACTTCGTTGGTGAGAATTTATTTATGTTATTTGAATTTTAGGTTAATTTAAGTGAACAAGATTCAAATTTTTTTTTTTTTTTCTTTTTCGTGACAGATGCCCTTCTCAAGATGTTGCTGGAACCAACCTTGTCTGTCAGCAGTATACTGGTTAGTATTTTGCCTTTTAGTTAACAGTACTTTCATTTTTTGTTTCTTTCTTTTTGATGTTAGTGTTTGACTACAGAATAGAGTGTAGAGATTTACTTTCTAGGTTGGCTAGGAATCTGGTGCCATTACCATGTTTGAAGCTCAATCTTATATAAGGAAACGGCCTTCTGTACAACTCTTAGTCCTCTTAACATTGGTTTCACTAAACTGTATACGTGGCAATGAAATGGAGGAATATAAATTAGGAATACATGTGGAGCTTTTATCCTTCCATCAGGCGATATTGTCAGCTATCAGGCGTTTGATATAATTTCACATCCGCTATAATCCTTAATATACTTCTGTATAGAATGCTGATTTTGTTATTAGAATGCAATCTGCATGCATAAGATTGTGAGCTGTATGTATTGAGTGCGAGGCTCAGATCACTCATGCCTGTAGTCATTTTAATCAGCTTTAAGCCTCAGAAAATTATGCATATATGACCTTAATTCATGCTTCTTAACTTCCAAACTTGCTGATATTGTTGTATATGAAAATTATATTGTCCAACTAACTCAGTCCTGCATTTTATCTGTTTCCATGCTAAGTTGTAATACAGTAAGTCAATTAGGTGATGCTTGAAACGTGGTGAGCATTATTTGGCTTTTGCTGGTTCCTGGAATATGATCTTTATAGTTCCATAGTTTCTATCGGTTTGGTCTTCCTGAACAGCTTAAACGGTCAATTAATTCTTTTTCTTATCTCAGAATTCTGAAGATGAAGTTTTTTTGCGAAACATACTGTATGACACTGCAATGACGGTGGACTATTCCTTCCTTGGCCCTCAAAAAGGGATCCATCTACCTGATTTATGCTTGAAAAATCTTGCTATAACTTGGTTGTTTGTTGCTGACAATGCCATACAATTCCTCAGGTGACGATCTTTACCTTTTGAATGTCTAATAGGAGTTGTTTATAAGACCATCTCATCTGATTCATCTTATTGTTTGATTGGCCATAGGGATAATGGTAACCAGAGCAAAGTTCTTTCTTGCTTAATAGCATTTTCTGCATCTTGTCTACCATCTCATTTGATCAAGTGGGTAACATGTCAGCCAGGCATAGAGAGTGAAACAAGTAAACCAAAGGTTTCAACTCCTCTAGCTCTTATCAGTGAGTTCCTCTGTTATCTCTATCCTCGAGTTTGTTCACCTCATTTCTCAGAAGTTTAGCACCTCTTGCACTTTCTTGTCTGGTTATGATTCTCAGAAAGGAAATTATGAATGGAGAAGATCTGTGGTACCATTTTTAAAGTGGAGGATTAAATTACTTGACCAGCTGTTGTTCTGGGTACAATGTTGCACCGCCTTCTATACTGAATCGTGTCTCACTGTCTTTGCTAATTTGGACAAATTTGGGTAGGAGCTATTTAGAGAGGAACCACCCATTTTGGAACTTTTCCTTTTTAAGATATTTATGCCATTTGCAATTAGTATTTATCTGATTTCGCTCTATCTTCCAGATTGGTTATTGACTCTCGAGGATCAAGGGGTAAAAGTATTTGATAGTGCCACCTCCAAGATGTATGCAAAAATTGCAATTTGTAAATCAAAGATAGAGCACGGCCATCCAATCAGGTTAGATGGAAAGAATTTAGTTGAAAGTCATTTCGTTTATTGCAGTAATGAGGTTAAGGGGGATGATGAAGTTGATGGCGATCTAGAGATGTTAGATTCTGAGGGCACCATGTTGTTGGCTGCTCCCAGTTTTCTGAAAGCAGTAGAAACTAATGGGACTAGGAAACGCAAAGACGGGAGAAAGGATGAACAAGATAAACAAGTTAAGTGTGTGAAATGTAATATTAATGACAATTTGGTGGCAAAAAAAGTTTCACCATTAAAATATGATGATGCCTTGAGTAGTGGGAGTGTGGTAGACAATCCGGCCTCTGATGAAACCACAGAATATATGGAACAATAACATTGAATGTGACAAGGAATTTCGTAATTGTAGTGGGATGTTGTATGTTTCTCTAACAGAGACTTCAACACTAGAAGACAATTCGATTCCAGCAATTAATTTCTTTTTTGTTGGATTTATCCTCATTTGAGTTATGTCGGCTATTCAAAGATTGAGCTTTAGCATTGTAACTGCGGCTTTTTTACCGTTTTATTGGGCTACAAAACCGAAAATTGACCTGTTGGGTACATGAAAGAGCCGTTGAGTATCCTGCCGACAGATTGCCTTTTACTCGCTCGATTAGAGCTTCTAACTCCTTTCTCGTTTTTCAATAATTTGGACTTTTTATCATGAAATAGAGAAATCAATGTGCTGGCTCGTCTTGCATAGTAGCTTTCAATGGATTTTTAGGGAAAATTTTCGATGATATTTTAAAAGGAAAATTTTTATGTGCACACTGAATATCATTAGGAAGGGGAGGTTCAAAACTAACTAAAATTTTCAATATCTTATCTTTTAGTAAATTAAAAAAAAAGAGAGCAGTAGCTATAACAACGGTGAGAGTAAGCTACATCCACCACACAAGGGTCATGAGAGCTCTAAGACAACATGCCATATAGAGGATCTTCCGCAAGACTCGCTGGTTAGTTTATGTCAAAGTTAACCCCACGGAAAACATAGAATAACCGCAATGTGTTCCGCAACAGCTTGTTCGACAACATGAGCTTTTTAAGTGGTCTTTTTTCTTTTAGAGTTTTATAAATGGCTATTAAATTGGCTGATAGTTAAACATTATTAAGGGTTTGTTTGATAGAATTAATTATTTAAGTTACTTTTAACTGTTTTAATAACTGTTAGCCGCTTGAGTAGCTCTTCATGAAATGTTAAACTAATATATAGCCTTAAAACAACTAAAAGCTACCAAATCATAGATAATTTTATCCGATGGTAACACTCAATTATATTCTTTTTAGGAAAAGTAAAATTTAAATAATTGAAATGACAAATGGGTGGATTGGATCAAGTAAGCAATAGATGAATGAACCTTACCAATTAGATTTGTCTTTATTTATAAGAGAAAGGAGCCAATGGATCCTTCCTTGTCCAACCTAATGTGAGCACTTCTCTCCATATATGTGAACACAATTACTTCATCACGTGTTATTCATGGTGTTATAGCTCCAGTCCAGCATGGTGTGGGTAGGTTCATCAAGTTATAATTTCCAAGCCAAACAACAACTAATTTAAAAATTACTAGTAAAAAATCAGTAATTAATGTACTCACATCCGTTCAAATACAACATCCCTTGAGCTAAAGCAACTTCATATTGCTAAACAAAGAGAGAAGAACAACAAAATGAAGAAGAAACTTGTCATTTGGAAAAAATGCCGCGTGGCATGAGTCACTTGCGAGGGTAATAACTTTGACGTGAGTGAGACGAGAGCCCTTAAAAATTATATATTTAATATTAAAAAGGTAAGCCATGAAACCTCACTAAACCTTTTGCTTTTTTTGGCTTTTCTTTGCTTATTTGGACAAGTCATATAGCCACATAGGCTTTGCCTTTCGAGAGGCTTTTGCAGAAGTTTCTACTCTGCTCCTTTGCTTTACTTCGTACCCAATAATGCATGCAGATGTTCTACGTTAGTTCTACTGGAATTTGTATGTTTGTGGAGTGAAAATTATGTCACCGACACTCGTCATTTGGTATTTATTGTGGATAGGAAAAGCTAGTGGACGTTAATGATTAGGGTTTAGGAAGAAGAAACAATAAATTTAAATGTGATTTTTATTGAATTTAAAATGCTGCAACGAGTTTGTTAAATTTCACTATAGGGGTTTAACAAAATGAATATTTAATAGAGTGATTCATGCGGTAAATCCCAATTAATTTATAATTAAAATTAATTTTATTATTTAGTATCATAATTTTTTTTTTGAAAAATAAAGAGACAAATAACAAAAAGTAAGAGCTAAACAGCAATGATTCTGGAATAGTTCACTCCACAAATATCATGTAGCAAAACAGACGATAAATCATTAGGAGTAACTTAAAAAAAATGAATCTCCAAAGATGGCCGATTCCCATAGTACACCAACCAATCTATGTTATGATTATTTTTTCTGTAAACATGAATTTAGACAAATGTGTAGATATATATATATATATATATATAATTTCGTATTCATCGCAATAAATAAATTGTAAATTATTACGTCATGATTATGACAAACATGATGAAGGCTTCAGTGTTAACATAAAATAATCCCAACCCAAAAGCCAAGAGTTGATATTGAAAAAAATTAAGAATTATAATTAATTAGTAATAATTCCATTTTTTTGATAAGCAAGTCATTATATGTGTTGTTGGTGAGTTAACATTGAAAAGAATTGGGACTTATCATGGTGTGGTGCATCCTTATTTCCTAGTCAAAAGATTCCAAACTTAGGACAATAAAAGATTGTACTGCATACGAACCATGACTAGTTGCAATCATTAGAACCTACTCAGTTTTTATATTGTTAACTCATATAAATATTTATTTATATAAATAATGCAAATTTATAATATTTTTATCAAATTAAAAGAAGAAGTAGTCTTGTGTTAGGAGATATTAAGAATGGATTGATTATTCTTATTATATAATTTTTCAGCTCTAAATTAACTTTTCAATAGCAATAAATGATTAAATTTGGTCCTTCATATTAAATATAGTATTACTATTTAGTCCTTATGTTTTACTCTTCCAGGACATTTTATGAATGAAGGATGAAATAATCCAATTGAGTTAAATTTCAAGGATGAATAAGTATTTTTGTCAAATAATAGGAATGTAATATTAATTTCGATTCACGGGTAAATAGGTAATTACCCTTATTATTTTTCAAAAGAACTACTTCGAGAAAACGCTTTTGCAAGGACTTTAAAACAGCAGCAAGAGCGACGTGTGGGTTACTGTCCGGTGAATGGCAACGACACATACCAACTCAAATAGAAAATGACATTTTTGCACAAAAAAGAATTGCATGCAATGGGACCCACTTTTGATCCAACCACATATGATGTTTCAACTACACAATCCTGTGGTTGAAAGAGCGACTTTCCATCTCAAAATGAAAAAGCTTTGTATTTTACTCTTGGTTTGATATTCTTCTCAATCTCAATATATATACAATAGAACCAATAGGCTATCTATGTATTTTGCCATTCAATAACATGTACAAAGAATATATTAAATCCGCATTTAGATAGTGCTGCAATTGAAGGCATACTTACATAATTAAAATTTTAAAATTTAAATTATATTAACTCATTAAAAATAACTCAATTCATCGATATTTTATTTTAACCGTATGAAACCGAGAATTATCGATAAGAAAAAAAGATCAATATATAGCACCAATAAGGTAAATAAAAGGGCGACGAAAAAAGTTATTCCATATTCTACCTTTTCTTTAAAAAGATTGAGCCCTCAATGAAAGTTGTGCATGCAAAAGTTAAATTCAAAAATCTAAGAAATGCTTGTTAAAGATGAACACTTAGGTAAAAGGTCAATAAATGCAAAAATTAGTTTTAGAATTTAAGAAATCTAACAAATATTAGTACTTAACAAATTGTGTTTTCTTTTCACCTAATACTTCTAGATATCTTAGATTCTCAATTAGCAATAATAGCTTTTTATGTTTTTTTTGTTACCAAAAATAGTATTATTCTTGTTCAGTAATCCATTCCTTCCTTGTACACATAGCTCAACCAATTGTGATTACAAATAAAAATTTCGATATTTTTATGATAATATTAACGTGATATGTTAAATTCAATTTATCAAAAAAATATCGGATCAGTGGAATAAATTATATTTTTATGCTAATTTATTTATAAAAATGAAAATTCATAACATAAAGTCGTCGCTTTATAAAATTGGCACCATTGAGAGAATTTTATTTGAATACTTCGGGCTTGAGTTTAAAAACTGGAGGATTAGACACTTATGCTGAACAAAAAAAATTCCCTACTATGCCATGTAACACAAATTATGGAATAAAAAAAATAAATTATTGGAAAATTAAAAGGACTTTGAGATAATACACTTTTAATTCAGGTAAAAAGAAGGGGAAAAAAATCATAGAATGTTTATTTTATATAATTTTTTATTTTTTATTTTTTGAGGTTAGCTCATCAAAGTTGATTTTAATTTTTATAACTTATAGTTGTTTGATGGGCATAATTGCCACATATAAAATATGCCTAATTAGTCAAAAGTCAATACCACCCAATGACAAAAACCAAACTTAAAACTGAAAAAAACCAAAATAAATAAATAAATAAGCAAAAGGGATTTATTTAAATGAGTAGCACTATCCATAATCCATGTCGATATGCAAAGGGAAAAGATGGAGGGCAAAATGGTAAATGGGGAAAAACTGTCGGTCTAGATAACTCTGGTTAAATTAACCAGAGTCTCAGGTTACCCCCCTTTGAGTACGGACCACTCGTGAGTTCCTCTCTCCATGGGCAGAATCGAGCGTCGGTGACTCGCTACGAGTTGAGTTTTTTTTTTTTTTTTTTTTTTATTTATTTTCAAAGATAGAGAGAGAATATTTCTTAGAGAGAGAAAATCTTTCACAGAAAGCGAGAGATTTTGATATTTAAGCTATGGAAGCCAAGCCCAAAGCATCCTCCTCTTAAGAGAAAGAGACAGAGAGACGCAGAGAGAGACAAGAGAGAGAGAGGGAAAATGGCGGATTCAAGCGACTCAGTCTCCATTGACATGGAGACTTTCCCTCTTGCTGGAAAGGTAATCCACATTCAAGGATATTTATCTCTAATATGTGTGTATGATACGCTAGATTGTTTGGTTGATGAGAAAATGCGGGAAAACAAAAGAAATGAGAAAGTTTCGAATATCAATATTTTTTGTCATTTCTCTATTTTGGCTAAAGGTTAAATTGATTGTTTGGTGGTTTTCTTTCTGCTTTTGTTTCTTCTTTCTTTTTTAAGATGCTGTTTAGTTCTATTTTTGGCAGGTAATTAAAATGAAGTTGTGAAATATTTTTGCTTTGATTGTTGTTGGTAACATCAATATATTATTTTTAATTGGTTGTTTTCATTGAATGAATTATTTGTAATGTTTGATTTCTGTGCAAAACCTTTGTGGATGATGTATGTATACATAATACATATCTTTTACAATTCCTATATGAAATGCAAACTATAGGCTTTGGAAGTTGGTAGTTCTGTTATTTGTCAATTTATTTAAATTTATAGAATGAAAATTGCTTTTACATTTGGTTATCTGTTGCATTTTGATAATGATTGTTTGTTTTCACTTGGCTAACATAGTCTTTTACATGGGCTAATGCTGTTTGGCTTAGATGCCAAAATAATGTTAACTCCATTTGGGAAATAATACAAATTTGGGTTAAGATCTACATTTCCTAATTGTGAAATTCTTATATGCCTAAATAAAGCAAAACTTGGTTAGGTTTCTGAGAAAAGAACTTCTGCACATGCAAAATCAATATGCTTGCAGAATATACTTAGTCTGGGTAGGGCTTAAGTATTCTTTTTCTCAACATGAGTAATGACAACCAAAAAGAGGTGTGCCTGTATGATGGGAAGTTTACCTTTTAAAAATTTTCATTTTGTTGGGGTACGTAAGCATTGGGGCTCAAATCTTACCTTAAAACAATTCCATCTTCCCTAATTATCTAGAAAAACATCCATAAATATGCGGGTATGCTTATTCTGTTATTTTATTTATTTATTGAGTATTTGGGAGACTTAATGCTTTCAGAAATGTGCTTGCAGGAGTTCCTTATTAAAACTTGCTATGGTTGTGTATCTGTTTCTGTATATGGAGACCAGGACAAGCCAGCCCTTATCACATATCCTGATTTAGCTCTAAATTGTAAGTATGTGGAAACTAAACAAATCAATTGGTCTGGCAAGGTGGGAAAATACCCATGATACCATCACTTTATCAGCTTCTAGATGGCTGTACGTTTATTTGCCAAGATAAAATTTTTAAGTTTCTATATTGAGAAGACACAGTAAATCTGTGATTACTTGTTCCATTAGCTGCCTAGTCAGGAGTCCTTCTTTTTTTTTTTTTTTTTTTTTTTTTCTGCAGGCATACCAACTAACCTTTCTTTCTTTGTTTTGAGCAGATATGTCTTGTTTTCAAGGATTATTCTTCTGTCAAGAAGCATGTTCTTTGATTCTCCACAACTTCTGCATCTACCATATTAGTCCTCCTGGGCATGAGGTTTGTAGTTTGACCGTTTTATTATGTTTTTTTTTTTCAATGAAAAAAGAAATCTGCGTTGCTTTATTGAATATTTTGATTTTACTTTATTTCTTACATGGCACTCTCTTCAAGAACTATTGCAGTTAGGAGCTCCCACAAGTAGCTCTGATGACCCTCTGCTCTCTGTTGATGACCTGGCAGACCAAATTGTTGAAATTCTCAACTATTTTGGGTAATTATGTCATTCTGCAAACTTAAATTTTCTCTTTCAAATGTTGGCCGCTTTACAGCATTATCTTCTGCTTCAGTCAATCTGTGTGATGATATTTGTCATTTCTGTTGGCCAGTGATGCCTCTGGCTAGTTTTCTGAAGTGTATGTGACTAGAAACATTAACTCTGCATTTAGAGGCCTCAAGTTGTCTCCTCCTTTGGTCAATAATCACCATTTTATCTGGTTTTTGATAATGATGATGGAAATAAACTGACACGTGCTTTTCATCTTTCCCCCTTCTCAGACTTGGTGCAGTGATGTGCATGGGTGTTACAGCTGGAGCTTACATTCTTACTCTATTCGCTGTATGATTCATTCCTTGCAATACACTTGATTAGTTTGTTAATGTTTTTAAATTGTTTTGACTCTTGGGATTTACTTGTTCTGTTTCTTTTGTTTTGCTTTGCAACAGATGAAATATAGGCAACGTGTTCTTGGATTGATACTTATTTCTCCAGTCTGCCAAGCTCCTTCATGGACAGAGTGGTTGTGTAACAAGGTTTCTTTCCCGAACTTCTGTTCGTTCCTGAATACAGTGATTAGTTGTGGGTTAGGTATTGTTCTTACACTTAATAATGAATCATTTGCAGGTGATCTCTAACTTACTGTACTACTATGGCATGTGTGGAGTGGTGAAGGAGTTCTTGCTAAAGCGGTATTTCAGCAAGGTATTCTTATGCTTTCAGTTTCTTTTCAAAAATTTTGTGCTTGCAGAATGGAGTTAAATGATTGTGTCTACTTGCTGACAGCAGGAAGCTCGTGGTAGTGTTCAAGTACCAGAATCAGATATAGTCCAGGCCTGCAGAAGAGTTAGTCCTTTGTCCTTATTTCTTCATTTATCTATTTTCTTTGTCTTGTTTTGACGAATCATAACTGCTTATAAACCAAAACATTCCCAACTAGTAATCAACAGAACTGCCATTAAACGACTTGTTAGCAGATTAATGCATCTCAAGTACACCAATTAGTAGGTATGAGAGGATGAATCATAAATGCTTATAAACTAGAAGATACCCAACTAGTAATCAACAGTCTTAAAGCATATATTTTCCTACTTGATTTTGTTCTTGTTTCTTTTGTTAGTTGCTGGATGAACGGCAGAGTTTAAATGTTTGGCGGTTTCTTGAAGCATTGAACGGGTAGGGGCTGTTTTTAAAAGATGGTCTTTTCTGCTGATTGATGTACGCTTAACACGTATAAATGATGAAAAACATTGGAGTTTTACAGTGCTAGCTCTTGTTGTGAAATGACAGTTATTGTTATGTTTTGTTGTCTTGCAGAAGACCAGACATTAGTGAAGGACTGAGAAAACTGCATTGTCGTTCGCTGATATTCGTCGGGGATAGCTCTCCATTTCACTCTGAGGCCCTCTACATGACGTCAAAACTAGATAGAAGATTTAGTGCCTTAGTTGAGGTATGTAATAAACATTTATGCTTGCAATTTTTAAAATTTGGTACTACAGGAATATATAGAATGAATGGAAAGAGTTATGTTTAACGGAGGGCTTGGGGACCTGCAGGTTCAGGCATGTGGATCCATGGTGACAGAGGAGCAACCACATGCCATGCTAATACCGATGGAGTACTTTCTGATGGGATACAGTATGTATAGGCCGGCTAAGTTAAGTGTCAGCCCAAGGAGCCCTTTGAGTCCGCTGTGTATTTCCCCAGAGCTCCTGTCTCCGGAAAGCATGGGCTTGAAGTTAAAGCCAATAAAAACAAGAATAGCTCTGGAATTCTGAAAGGATTTGGATTGCTGGCAAGAATGCTTTTTGTAATCTATTTATTGTATTTTTCTTTTATTGGTTGGAGAAGATAAAACTTGAGAGGTGGGATTGTTTGAAGATTGTAGATAAGAGTAAAAAGAGAAAAAAGTTACAGGGGGAATATTAGAATGTTAGAAAGAAAGCAGAGATGGCCATTCTTTGATTTGTAATCAGAAGTGTTAGTTGAGGTTGAGGAGGATTCAGTTAATTGTAAAATCCTTGAAATAATTTTTTACATTTACAAGCAAATGATAATAAGAAGAAGAATAGCAATAAAGGGTGAACGTTCTACTTGTGCCTTTCTCAAGTTGGCTTCCACGTCAATCATTTCTACTTGTATATTCTTTTCTTCACAAGGTAATAGAGCTTATTGCTAGTTGAAGCAGCAATCTCTTTCAATTCCCTTTTTTTGATTTTGACTTTGGCTTAATAATGTGAGGTGGGAAGTGATCTATTCGTGCTTAGAGAAGAGAATTTGATCCATTCAGAGAGAATCTGTGCTTTGAGTTCTAACTTGATAGAGAATCCGCAACACTAACACTAATAACTGAAATTGGGATTAGATTAGGTGACATAGCATTTTATTTTCTTTATGGAGCACTAAAATATACTCCATCCTTCACTTACATAGACGCAGAAATCAACGGATCCATTTTGACGAGGTGGAAGTTAATCTGGTTTGGGCATTTAGAGATTAACACTCCCTTTCCCATAAATGAAATCCAACTGTGAAATTCATATAAAAATGAATTATGGATAAAATTGATTTGTAAATGAATTTTCATATTCAGAATAAATTCAAGAATTGAATTTATTTTTTGTTTTTATTTCTAAAATACTTTTGATATAATAATTTTAAAATGCTAAAAAGTTGTACGGTATTATTTTCTTTTGCAAATTACATATTTTTTTATTAGAATTTGGTTTGTTGCATTCGAATCTGTAAAATTGATTTTTTTTTTTCATGTTAAACACAAAAATTTAGATTTAAAAAATAAATTTTATAAAATTTTATGGAATTCATTGTTTCATAATTAGTTTTTAAGAGAAACCAAACGAATGATGAAGTGTTTCTGGACAAGAGCAAATGAGAAGATCACCATTATGATTGATATGCTGGTGGGTCTTATCATGTCACAAGACGGATGGCTATAAACTGATATGCCCATTTTATTATGATATCATTTTCCATGAGAAGATCACCATTATTCCACTGAAAGATTGTCAATGGAGGAGTCACTTTTGCAGGAAAGTCAAATTTAAGGACTCTTCCTCAAATCATTATTGAGCAAATGAATTATATATAGCCAGACCATTTTACTAATTAGATCAATAATTTGTTCATAGCAGTCTGAAATTTGAAAATATCATATTGATCTTCATTACAATTTCTAGCCAATAAGATTTAGAGTTGTACTGCTATTAGCGAGGAATTGAGAGAGGATCTCTGGTACAAACATCAAATGCAGAGATTGAACTTGTCTGGAACTTACAATCAAGTGGAACCAAAGGATCATCTGGTCTTACCTTATAATCCTCTTGGATGATGATGGTGTTTATTGAATTCAGAAGATTGGTGCTTAGCTCCTCTCCATCACTCCATTCTTGAATATTTGCTTTAATAAGGTTTTTATTCCCATATCCATAAATGAAATCACAAAGTGGGAAATTCTTCCTTGGCATTACAAAATCTCCTTCTTCAAGCTTTAATGTTGCACAAAAATCTGGAGTTCCATCACCAACATAAATGAAACGTTTCTTTCCTTCGTTATGAACAGAAGCTCTGATTCTTTCCATCACCAAACCCTATTGATTGGGAAGGCAATATATATAAATATAAATATGTTAAATTTGAAGTAATAATGTTGTTAAAAAGAAAGCAATGGACTGGCCTTGCACATATTTGGAGGGCAGATAGAACATCCATGAGAAGAAGACTTGAAATCATGGTATTGCAATATTTTAAGTCTTCCTTCATCAACATAGCTTGGATTTGTATGGATCTCAGAAAAACAACCCATTATCCCATGTTTTTCCAAGATTGTCTCAATGAAGAAGGTGTTTGCATCGCTTACTATCCTCAAATCACCCCTGAAAATTTTTTGCACAATATTTACGATTAATAAATGCAATACACAGAACACACAAATGTCTTGACAGATGAGTTAGTACCCAGAAGCATAGGCAGATTTGATTGCTGAAAGAATCTTGGAATGCAATGGAACTTGTTTCAAGCACTCTGCAATATCCTGAATTGTCTTCTTCTGGGAGTGAAGCTCTGTCATCATCTGATCCTGAAATGTATATACTACTATATGAGATTTAGTTACATTACTATTGTACTCAATTGTTAAATGATCCGAGTGCTTTTTTATTAGTTAAAAACACAAAAACATATATTTTTATTTATTAATTGAGGTCAGGCTAAAATTAGATCATTTTCAGAATATGAAAGGAGGAGAGGAGTTAATAAGAAACCATGATAGAGTTCAAGGGCAAGGTGGGGAGGAGTTGAAGGAAGGTGTCATTAACGCCAAGCTGTTCGACTACCCAATAATCACTATCACAATCAATAAGCGTCTTGTCAAAGTCGAAAACCACCACTGCTTTAGCCATTGCACCGCCGCCGCCGCCGCTGCAAGCGCCACCGACTTTAATTTCCTATAGAGATGTAGAGGGTGAGTTGCGGAAAGGAAGGGGAAGTGAGGTTTTATATGAGCAGAAAGGCAATATGATCACAGCACAGCAAGCACTAGAAAGTAGTATTGTGCATGCATGTAGTGGACACGAATAATTTTTTGTTTTAACTTATTTAAAACTGAAAGAAAAGGTTATTACAAAAAGAAAAAGGAAATTATATTTGGGTATGTGTGATAATTACAATTCTGCCACATAACTAAGAGAGTCCCCTCTATTCTTATGGTAGAGCAACTCAAACTCCCGCTTGGTTGTGGAATCCGAACTCTTCTTTTTCCTACTTTGTATAGGAGAATTATTTCTCAATTAAAAAGATAATTAATTATTTTTTAATATATATATATATATATATATAATGTTTTGTTTATTTTGATTCTGATAGTATAATTTGGAAAATATTATGAGTTTGATAATTTTGACTCAATACATTAATTCATTGTTGTACTTTTCACAGAAAAATTTGTGATAATCTAAATTTTCACTTCAATCTACTAAATATTTAATTTATAAAATTACACATATTAAATATTTTTAATTAATTTTTTAAATATTCAAAATATATAAAATAAAATCGATTAAATAATTATTAGATGATTGAAATGTATAAAAATTATTATTATAAAAGTTGTAATAATTACAAGTCAAATTAATATTTCACGTGTAAAGGTAAAAAATCTCAAAAAATTATTAAAAAAGGTTTGGTAATAATTGTTATTTTAATACATTTCCTCTATTATTTGTAGCGGGACTAGAGACCCCACCATGCTCACGACCTAAAGGCAACCAACAAACCTCTCTTTGTTCGTTTCTTCATCAAGACAATCACGAAATGCCATAAAAAGGAGACAATCACACGGACTGAAGACAATCCCAACGTCTCTTATTTTTCTATTTTTGATGATCTCATGTGATTAGAAATACAATTCTGATTTATAATACCCTAAGTAAGTTTAACGAGTTAAATTCAAATATTCAAGCTTAAGCTACAGTTTGAACCTCTAAAGAACTGTATATTTTTTTTGTAGATGAAAATATAAACGAACCAAGCTCGAACAATACACATTTGACGAGCTGAGCTCAAGCTCAACACCTCAGAGCTGCCAAAATTTTCACTGTTGAAGAGCACTAATTAAAGAAAATGGCTATGGGCATACAAAATAATTGCATTTCATTCTGATGAGTTGTTCAATGAGAGATCTAAGATTATGTACAGTTACATCCATCTATGGATGATTTTCTTTTCCTGCCCTCTACTAAACAATAATAACTAATTAATGCTTTGTCCCATTACCCACCATTCAATTTTTAGTTTACGTTAAATCTTAGATTGCTGATGCTGATGTGGTTTCTCTGATTGCTGTTGCTTCCCTCATCTCCTTGTCTACCTTTCCTCCTATTCATCTCAGCGTACATTTCCTCAATCATCGGTTTCCATAATCGAACTCGGGCATTAATAAACCAATTGGAAACCTGCTCATATTAAAATAAAATAAATAATAATAAGAAAATATTTTTCTAAAAAATTAATTTTTTAAATAGTATTGGTCGAATTTAATAAAATAAATAAATTAAATAAGAAAAAAAAAACTTAAATTGACCTTTTAGGATGAGAATGTTAATTTTGTCGTAAAAAGTTAGACAGCTTAGTTTTGTGAAATGCGCTTGTAAATTAGGCGAATTTTTTGTGAAACTCGATTTAATCATGTTTAATTCCATAAAATTGATTCTTTCATTGTGAACACAAAAATACGAATTTTTAAATGGATTTCACAAAATTTTTTGAAATTCTACGAATTTTTAAATGGATTTCACAAAATTTTTTGAAATTCATTTGTTCCAAACATTTGCGCGGTACAAACAAAATAATCCACATGTATATAACCTGTAATTTTATATATACCTGGCTTCTTGTTAGTCCGCTCTTTACCGCAAGCAAATGCTTTTCTGCATCTTTCGGGTACCTGAAATGCATTGAATGTATTAAGCGAATGCTTAGTTCGTAGTATTGGTAAACCTCTCGAAGTTCACAAAATTATGATTGTTGTGAAATGATAGGTTAAGTAATTGAGCTCACGGGTGAAGGAAGTTCTGAAACATCCATGCTCGTAGCACCGAGACAGCCCGTTCAGGCAATCCCCTCTGGGGTCTCCATAATTGTTGCTCTCTTTTCTTCAGTTGCTGAAGATTCCATTGCTTTTGAAGAAAAGAAGTTTCAAGAGATACTTCTGTCCCTCTCCCACCTGCATTATCGAAATGTGCTCCCATTGCTAGAATTTGATTGCTAATCCTCTCCCTAAGATTTTTGTACATAAAGGAGATTGTTTGGAGAGTGAAACGAGTGTGTATTTGAGGGTCCAACTCGGTTGCAGCATGGAAGGCAGACACAACTGTGTGTATCTCATCCAAGCATTGGTTATATCGGTCGTCAACCTGAATGTAGAATAGTAATGAAAATGATGCCTGGTTAATGTACGCAAATATTAGTGCAACAAATGCAACCAAATTATAAGCAGAATGCATGCAAAACAAAGTCACGAAGTTGAACAGTTGTGCAATTGGCTCCATGGAGTTCAGTTTTGATCTTAAAGAGTTTGCATTTTTCGGTTTCAACTCTCAATATCTAAACTCAATCTACTAAAGCTAGTTTCACATTGCACTACACATGCAATCTTCATTCACTATAAAAAAATAAAACACGATTCTAATAGCATCAAATTACCAATTGAAGTAGAGTTAGCAACTGTGTTTTCTTTGCTTCAACTGCCCGCCTCTGCAACGCCGGATCAACTAGAACTTCAAATCTATCGTTCACATTAGGCGATTCATCAGGACCCATGGTATGCATCCCTCCCTCCACAGAGTAACTTGAAGAGAATAGCATATTCGTTCCCGCCTTGATTCCCATAGATGAAAAATTCATTTGGTCTAAATTCTCCAGTGAATAGCTTGCAATTTGAGCTAGTATCTCCTGTATTACTTGAAGATATCTAGACCCTGATATTACATGTGAAAATTGACCTGCCCTGTATGAACCACAACTCAAAGAAAGTTCCTTGCTGCTTGAAGAAGTTTGTTCTGACCCTAGCCTTGTTTCTTTGAAGCAATGGCGTGTTACACCCGAACAACTAATTTCCGAACACTGATCAGCAATATGACTCCCATTTATCCCAGAAGGTTGGGATGTAGCCAGACTTAAAGATAGTTCATTGCTAAACTTACTTGAACTGTACAGATTATCGGTACTCACATTCACACTATTTGAAGATATCCAACTATTTGGTTCCATATCTCCTATGGAAGAGTAATTTTGAAACCCGGTTCTTGTAGGAGCAGAAAGTCTGTTAACTTCCCCTTTAGCATTCACATGACCGAACACTTCATCGCAGGAGTAATTGACAGAGGAAGCAAATGAAGAATTCAAACCATGAGGGAGATCATTATTAGAAACATAACTTCTTAAAACCTCTGAAGGATACATTGAAGGTTCTGAAATAGCTAAGCTGGTCAAATTTTCTTGAAGACCATTTCTTGATGAGGCTGCAAGAGTAGCTAGTGCAGGACCCGAAATTGGAAATTGTTCTTGAAACTCAGCTTGATCTCTTGCAAAATCAACATTTGCACTTATGGGCGTTCCTCGCAACGTAGGAAGCACAGTATAGCCATCCAAATTTTGGTTTTGGTTGTTGAGGTCAAATGAATCGAAGACAAGCGAGTTTGGAGTCATTTGTGATCCAATTCCTTCCATGGAAATGGAATTCCTGCTAGACATATCAATAGGAGCATTAAACAGACGGTTTTCCATGACAACGAGGCATAAAATAGCTTCAAAATCTTCTTCTGTTCTTCTGTATCATTTGCAAAAACACAGTAACTTGCCAGCTGTAGCTAGTTCTTTCTAGTTTTTGTGGGTAATCTTTCAAATCTCTGATGATCTAAAAATCAAGTAACATCCACCTAGGGAAAATTTACAATAAAGTGGAAAAAGTTAAAACGGGTTTACTCTTTAAACAGGGAAAGCATAGAAAAAAGGTGATTAAAACTTTGAAAATTTTCATTTATTCAGAACATTCACATCAAGCTTACACAAAAAGCACTGGACTAGCTCACTGACACACACAAACCCAGAAACAAAGTAAATGACCATGTTTAGAAGTAGTGGTCAGTCAATTTCTATGAAAGCTGAAAAACAAATGGTCATCAATAATTCACGTACATTAAACCAAACAGCCCAGTATATGCAATTATTCAGAAAAAAAAAAAACAGCTATATCAGAACTAAGCTGTACACAAGCGATAAGGCTAAAAAATTGAAACTAGCAACAGATTATATTGTGTGTGCTATAACTATAGAGACAAAGAAAAGGGTACTATAAGAAAGCCAGCAAAGGCTTAAGGAACTATATAAACAATATCAGCTAAAATTTTTACAGCTAATCAAGGAAGGAGGACTAACCTTGCATTCATTTGCTGAAGAGGGCCCATCCACCAAGAAATAAACCACAAAAAGGAAGCCAAAGTTTCTCAAGCAGGCTTGTAGAAAGAAAAATAAAGGAAGTGAATAACTTTAATACAGATTCACAGGAATTTCTGAAAGCAGACATGAGAAATTTATCATTTTTTTAAGTATACAAATACATATACTTCAAAGACAAATTGGTCAGTTTATATATGGCGATTGACACTATATATATATATATATATATATATATATATATATATATATAGGGTTCCTTGGAAAACCAAAGACAAGGCTATTTCAACACCAGCTTATTATTACCATAGAATCATTGGTCTCTCTCTCCATGATAGAGTATATATAATCAAAAGCCAGAAAAACAGTGGCAACTTTTGTTTTTTTCTTTAACAGAAAAGAGAGAACAAGGCGAAGAAAAGCCAACAGAGACTCATGCAGTCACTTTTCTTTTCTATAACAATCGAACAAAAAAAAAAAAAGTGGATTTATTTAATTTCCTTGCATGATCAGGAAAAAGGGGGTATTCTTCTCTTCAAAAAACCCAAACCCAAGAAACTGAGATTCAGAATTTCAGAAAGACCTCTCCTTTCCTCTCCTGCAAGAAATTATAATTATAAATTTAAAAAGCTAACAATAAACACAAATGGGTCTTGCAAATAAAAGGACAACCATCTCAGAAAATTCAATAAAAGCAAGAAAGAGAGTGTTAAAAAGCCAAAAAAGCTTCTGCAGTGAAGTGGGAGATGCATGAAATGGACCCATTCACTTAAAGATTTTAATTAGTACCATAGAGAGAGAAAAAAGAAAGAAGACACACACACACGCGCGAGAGTAATAACAACAAGATAGAGAGAGAGGTAGGGAGAGAGAGGGGAGCCAGTTACTCTTTCGGGCAGTGCTACTCATTTCTGTTGCAGGCTTTAGAGGGCCCATCCCTTCCGTCTCTTTGTCCTCCTCATCACCTCTCATTATCTGCTTCTCTCTCTGTAATCATCATAATCAAAATATCTCGATTCTCTCTCACCACCCCTGCTCTCTGTTCAAACTCCTGTTCATGGCAGGTTTTTTCAGCTCCATTTTTCAGAGAAAAAAAAGTCCTTTGCTCTTTTAGCCATTTTAAGCATCTAAGGTAATGTGAAAAGAAAGAAGAGTAAATAGGGTAAAGAAAGTTTTACACTTTCTCTTCACAATCTAACAAAGTAAATAAAAACAGAAAAAAAGAAAATTAATTTCGTTTCTTTTTTCTATAAAAATCCATGAGATAAAGAACACTACTCCACTGTTTTAGCAGTGTACTATCATGGAGTTCGGTGATGCAAGCAAAATCTTTGACGAATTTACTTAAGCAATTATTAAAACCTATATATCTACTTACTTTGTTTTGGGTTTCTTTTCTATGAGCCGAAGTGCCAAACCCTATCACAGAGTGCAAAAACACATGGTCCATGATGATCATGATTATTATCTACAGGAAGAGACTTGTAATAATGATGTAGGACTGGTATCAGGTGATCTCTATGATCTGATCTGTTGTTTCTTTCTAGCATCTTTTCTTTGATTCTTTTAGATTCTTGAAAATCCATATGGTTAGGTTTTTTATAGGATCTGATGTGATTATACAATGTTTGCTTCTTGATGATGACTGTCTCTTTGTAATGTGATTGTAATAACAGGTTGGCTGCGACTGAAACCCAACTATAGTAATTGTTCCTGTACTTGTCATTACTCTTTCATGTTCTCGCCCATTCGCCATACCTGAGCCTCACTGATGTAAGGTAAACCCTGCCTCACCAAAGCGCGTTAGTTCCGGAATTTTTAATTTAATTCAAAGCATAAAATTTGGTATTAATCAATTTTATCTTGTTCGAGAAATATTTTCACTTTTAAAATAAGAAAAAATTCAAAATAAAATATATAAAACTATAAAAGTTGAAAGCAGTTCGTGATATATATATATATATATATATATATATATATATATATATTTTTATAAAAAAATTTAACAAAAAAAATTTTTTTTTTTTTGCTTAAAATGGAGATAATTTGAACTTAAACTCAAAGTTAATGTCATAAATTAATTCAGAAATTATTTTTGAAATAAATTCCATATCTAAAAAAATTTAAAGGACCAAAGCATTTTTCTTTTTTTTACCATGAAACTCATCAAAGATTTTGATACACGTGAAATTTATGACTAAGTGGCTATTTATATTTAAAAATTACCAGTTTAAATCTTGATTTTTAAATTTTAATATATTAGATAAATATTATTAAATGAATATTCACATAATTATAATATTCCGACCAAAAAATTCAGCAATCTCATTCTAGATTAATGCTTACTAATACGATAGTTTTAATGATTTGTTAAATTATGATAAAATTAATAAATTCAATAAAATTGCACACGTGTGTATATAAATCAACTAGTTTATGAATAAAATATAATAGAGTTCCTAAATTTTATTTAAATTAATATTTAAGTCCTTACAATTTAAAAATAATTATAATATTTTTTATTTATATTTTTGTTTCACAAATAGATCATTTTGTCCAAAGAATGGACTCTTTACAGTTAATTAGATATACTTTTTAGACGTAATATATTGAAAAACTCGTTTTATAAGTTAAAGGACTAATAATAAGATATTAGACTTAGTGTTAATCTGGGTATAATTAGGAATCTGATTATATTTTTACTTTTAATTTATTTAAAAAAAGCCGATCTGTATTTTCATATATATTATGAAATAAGTAAATAATTGAATTGGGTTTGTTAGATGGTATCAACGAATCGAGTACTAACTCTCCTTTTTTACTGAATTAATCGACCAACTTGACGTCGAACATTTATTTTGGACTATAAACTTTTGAAAAAAAGAAATTCGACATATTATTATTATTATTATGAGAATCAATCTTACTACTTCTGGTCCGGGAGTTCCCGCGCTTGAAAAAAAGAACCTGGAACATATCGCTCAAATCATTGGGGTCAGTACTAGATGTACTTTTTATGGTAGTTTAGTGAACCGAGGGTAAGTCTTTTGCTCATGAGTCTGTCTTTCCTTAAAATGAAAGAGATTTAAGAGATAAAAACTAATGATAAAAGTCCGATTATTCAACTTCAAAAAAAGAGTTCCGCATTTGTGGGAAAGATGCGGTTTGTTGGGATCAAAAAGCCAAAATAAATTATTTTATTAGCCTTCATTAAAGGAAAATTGATTCTTGAAAACCTCTTGCACACTCGTGTCACGTTGATATCAATTTAGAAATATTATTTTATTTTTAATATTATAATAGATAGAATTTCATTGCTCGAATTTTGAAACATAGAAAGGTTTGTATCCATGTTTCATGATATTATGCACGGATCAGATATATCATGGTGAATTTTTCAAAACTTAGACACTGCAATGGAAATGTGTTGAATCAAGAATGGACAGAGTGAAAAATGGAATTCATCCTTTGTTTTTTCCTTTCCATTACTTGGATATCTTTCGTTTCATCAATTTTGTTCGAATTCTCCTTTTTTTCCGAAAAAAGGGAAGAAAAATATAATATTTTACTGCTATAATAAATAAAATTAGAGAGCATTCATCAATAGTCCCCTCTTTTTTTCTTCCTTTTTGCAAATGAAGATTTGAGATGTCCCTCAAATATTGAGATTTTATTCTCAAATTTAGTTTTGAGTTATTAATTTTCATATTTTGAGATTTTATTTTCAAATTTAATTTTAAGTTATTGTTACTACAATTATAGTGATTCATTTGGCATTTTTTATTATTTGGACAATTATGCATAAAGAAATATAAATGTTCTCTTTAATAGAAAAAATTTTTTAAAATGATCAGATCAGATTTGTAGAAAGACTATAGAGTTAAATAGTAGCAATGAATAGCCACTAAATTTAGCAAGCGATCTTTTATGGCATAAATATTATAATATGTCAATTCAATCAGATATTTTAAATTAAAACTATATATTTTTTATTTTTTATTAGACTTCCGAATATAAAAATTGGAGAGATGACAACTTTCATGAGTTTCGCCATACGAAAGTTTCATTTCTTGCCTTTGCTGTCTTTTTTTTATTAAATCAATATGTAAAATATACACACACACAAGCAGAAGAAGAGTTATAATTTTTGTCCAATCTAATAATTGAATCGGATAATCTCTTCTTTCTAAAACAACCATTTCTGTTCAGTGCTTCACAAAATCCTAATGTATTCCCAAAACTATTTAAGAACTGATTCAAATTTTAATTAATTTCTTCTTTCACCGATCAGTGTCATATTTACAAAATTACCATATTGGTAAATAAGTCACATTCATGTACTTTAAAAGTAATAATTTCTTATTCTCTTCAAATGATCAACATTAATTGTTATATTTTCATTTATTATAAATAAAACTAATATAATCAATAATTGTTATAAATTAAATTATTTTTTTTATACTTATGGAAGGAGATTTTTTTTTTTTTTTTTTTTTTTGCCGATAAAATTGGAAATTTTTATTATTTTAAACGGACCTCTCCACCTCTGAGCCCATTACAAGTCAATGGAAATGGAAGCTGTAATGAGTGGGATTACATTCTTTTTTCCAAATTAAATCCATAAGAAACAGAAGCTGTAAATTATAGAGATGAGGAGGAAGTTATCATTTACTCAGGGGCCATCCACTGAGGCATTATTATGTATTATTTGCTCTCTCTCTCTCTCTCTCTCTCTCTCTATATATATATATATATACATAAAGAGCCAACTGAAAATGAAATTATATAGGGTGCATTGGCCAATTATGGTATGCTTGTACACATGAGTTTCAATGGTTCGAATATATAATGATTTGACGGTTGATAGTTCCATCATAGGTAAGTGCATGATTTATTGCTCAAATGTACATCATCTTATAGAATTATAACCCACAAAAAAAAAAAAAAAAAGAAAGAAAAAGGGTACATGAACTTGTACCAATAGATATTTGGTTTCTCCTCTTTATCCTTTTTGGAATTCATTTTTTACTTCTTAAACAACTCCATTTTCAGCATATCTGAGAATCTTAATTACAATGTAAAAAAAAAAAAAAACGAAGAAAACGAAGAGAGGGTTGTAATTGGGCCCGATTATCGACCCAATAAACCTACAAAGCCCAACAACCTTATGGTGTAAGGTAATGTAGTGATAAATAGATTGAATGAATTTGGGAGCATAAAGAAAAGGAAGAGAGGGTTGGAAGTCACACGTCCTTTAAGGTTGCTCACAAGTCTCCATAAGGGTTTATCTCTTTTGTATTTGCTTTTTGAACAGTTGACCTTCAATCCCTCGAGAAAAAGCTGAGCTTTCACCTATCGTCTTCACCTACAAAATTACGTTTTTCTTTTTCTTTCCACTAAATATTACATCATTCAGAAATCAATTTTGTTTTTGTTTTACATAGACTTCATCAAAACTAAGAAACGTATATAAGGACATGTTTTATATAATATTAATTGTTATGTTGCCTATCTATACTGATTTCCTATAGAAAATTTGAAAAAGGAAAAAAAGAAAATGACATGAATATTATAATTTATGATTTGCTCAAATTTTATTCAGGAGAAAATTAATTTATTATTACACTTTAAATAATACCAACTCCTATTCACAATTTGTAGGCAAGTCTTGTAAGATATAATTTATAAAATATACAAAAACAAGTACCAACTGCTAACCTCTAAAAAGACTAAAAAAAGAAAAAAGAAAAAAACCACAACTTGAAAATTAAAGCCATACTAACCATATAGATATTGCAGCTCCGCCGCCACCACCGCCTCCGCTGCCGCAGCAATAATAAAATTATTCATTTCCATGCAAAGAAGCCATTGCTACAACAGCGAGCTTTTGAAGATTCAACTTAACAACAGTATCGACAAACATCTTTGTATCTTCACCGGTATTTCCTTCAGGTATATCCACTATATAAGATTCCAAAACAATTGTATAAACCTTACCATCTTTATTAAATTCATTAACAGAAGTAACAGAGCGATAATTATTTAGCCTATGCTCGCCGCCAACGACCCTAAAGCTTATAATATGTTTTTCGTCATCCAAAATCTCTAATCTTTCAGTGCTTGTTGAAGCCGGTAGACCAGAAACTACAGTAACCTCTCTTACGCTGCCTACTCCGCCATCGCCTTTCATCACTTTGCAGCTTTTGATGAAATGTTTGTATTTTTGTGGGTTCTCAAAGCTGCGAACGAAAGGCCAAACCGCTTGAACAGGTGCGTCAATGCGCTGCGTTATTAAAGAAGTGCATGTGTTGGGTATTGGGTCAAATTTGTGGTATGTTTCTATTAATGGCTTAAGAACTTCATATTCTTCGTGGGTTAGGCCGTGTGGTGATGATGGGTTAGGTTCCATGTTGAAAGAGCTTAGGGTTTCGAATTATTGTCTCGTTAATTGGGTGTTTGAAGAAAAAATTTTGACATGCAACGAGTTGAAGATGATGATGATGATGAAGGAGAAGAAAAATGGGCTCATAAAGGAAAACGGACAAGGAAAAAGAAGGTGGGTTCGACATCTACATTTAACATTACGAGTTGCTTCTTTTTTTTTCACCTTTTCTTTCTTGGACAAATATGTCCTTTTGTCGGCTTTATATTTACGGTATTATTAGACATATTTCAATTTTTATGCTTTACTTACTCTTTAAGTTTCTTTTTATCTCTATTTATTAAAATTAATTATTTACTGTTCTAATAGCTATCGACTATTTTATTAACATTTTACAATATATATCAAATAGAGTAAGTTTTATAATACACTCTTGATTTTATAATTCATTTTTAATTTCTAAATAATAATATGAATGCTGGTCACCAAACATTAAATTTTACCTCAAAAGCTCTTATTCAACAAAAGGTTTATAGCATTTTTTATTTCACTTCTATTTTAGAAAATTAAAAAAATATTAATTTTTTTTTAATTAATATTTTATATTTTACTGTCTCTGTTCTATATTACTTTTCGGACGTAAAATATTACAATTTTTATGAACATAACTGACTTTGTCCTCATATACCTTAAAAGTACGATTTACTAATATAACGGAATAATTAGCATAACTATATTTGGGAAATTATTGGTTTTAAACATAACTTATTAATGTTTTTATAAGTTTTAAATTAACCTTTGCTGTGCTTATCTTTGGGAAACATTGCAAAAGACAAATTAAGCTACAAGATATGGATCTATTACCAAGGATTCTGAATTAATTAGTTTAATTTTTTTTTTTAATTTTTAACCATGCAGTAAAATGCCATGTCAGTAATAGTAATATTTAACCGTGAATTACCCATTAGCGTGCATGTTCTTCCCATAGTCCAAGCTTTTTGTTGATTGGCGAGAGAATCAAATCTTGACCCTCTGCCTAAAAGTTTGCAAACACCGTCACGATATGAGAGTATTTGTACTCAAAAATATGAATTATTTATTGTACAAATCTTGTATTAGGCGCAGGTGTATTGGCCGTACCAAATATAAAAAATTTTCCATCCTGTAAATTCCATAAATATATTTTATTAAAAACTGCTGATAATCCAAATTTATATTATAATTTAAAATTTAATTTATATTCAATAAATGTTATATAATGCTAAGCCATTGAGAATTAACATCTAAAGATTATAATTGAAATGGTAAATTTTATTTTTTTCATCGTTCATATTTAATCTTTTTATTATAATTTCGAGTTAAAGGTTTGAAATTGAAAAACAATATTGGAGGGGAGGGGACAGAAAGGGGAAAGGAAAAGGCTGAGAGGGACAGAAAGGTCAAAGAAGGAAAGAAAGACAGAAGCGATCGTTGAAAAGGGAAGGCGGAGAATCGTGGATCATGTGACTACTCTAACAAACTCCCGCGTGATCTGTAGCTACACTTTTGCTTCATTTCCCTAATTCAATTTCATTATTTTCTTTTTTCTTTTACTCTCCATCATCCTTTTAATTTCAATTTTACTTATTTAATTTTCATGATTTTGAAAATTCTGAAATAAGATTTGTATAAATCCATCCATAAATAACATTTTAAAAACATTTGAAGTGTGCTTTGTAAGAACTATATTTTGATGATGATAGGGCCTTTTCCTGCATGGCTGTATGCAGAATTTTTGCAAAGAGGTTTTGAAATATAAGGTACTACAGTTGTAATGAGACTCCTAATTTCAAAGCAAAGTTATGGAAAGGACTATGTATATATACAAGAGGATAAGACATTGTACTGTAGCGGCTCCACATGGGAGATTGACTAATTCGTTAGAGACAAACTTATCCTATAAACCCTCAACAAACAACCTTGCAACTTGCTATTTGCTTGCAAATAATATAAAACAATAATAATAATAACCAGAATGGCAAATTTTAGAAAAAAATTTTTAAGCTAGGGGGCGAGAGTAACTCGTGAAAAGGTAAATTTAAAAATTAATTAGGGTGAATAATTAAAATTTAATTTTGAAATAAAAGTGACTGAAGTGATAAAATAAATTTAAATTTCAAGAATAATTTATATAAAATTGGATATATTTTTTGTGAAAAGACGTGGGATACTCCAGCTATGGGGAAATAAATTTAAGCTTCAAGGTTTGAGTTTTTAGATATGGTTGATAATTGAATTTTAAAAATTTTTAGAAAATACTTCAAATAAATGATTTAAAATTAAAATATGAAATACCCTAAATAGTAAATATAATAAGAGGCGTACGGTTGTTCCAACATAATAATTAATTTATAGAACCGAAAGTAAAAGTGTAATAATGTATGGATCTAGTCATGGAAATAGCAAAAGAGGCTGACAATAAAATGTTGAGGTGGTTTGGTTTCAGTCTGGCAAAGCCTAACACAGACAGAATAAGAATAAATAATGACTATTGAAAAAAATTCATTTCCTTGTATCTTTAATTTATATTACCCAAAATTTTAATTATTCATTTATATGCTGTGCTTACCTTTACTCCGTCCAATCACAGTTTTGGGCTTCTTTCCTTTTTCTTTTTTTGTTTCTGTGTCATATCAGTAACTACGTAATGTGATGCATGGAGATCTGTGTTCTGTTTGGCCTAGAAGACATAGGATTGCACTTTTATAAATACTTGATTTATTTATTTATTCTTTTATTAAATCAAGAAGATGAGAAATTTTATTTAGAATTAACTTACTATCTAATGATTGGACAATGTAGGCTGGGTTTTCGATCTGGTTCTAATTGAGAATCACTTCAAAAGTTTTTGTTTCAATCCGGTTCAAAGTTGTGGGTTCCGGTTTATGGAATTAAAATCATCGGTCTGGAAGGAAGGAAAAAAGAAGAGAGCGTCGGCCTGTGTCAATCTTAAGACATTTTGAATTGGGCTTTGTGGCCCACACTAAAGTTATCCGATCTCCTCTGTTTCTGTGTATGCAT
The DNA here is from genome assembly GCA_947857235.1 of Jatropha podagrica. NCBI lineage: Eukaryota > Viridiplantae > Streptophyta > Magnoliopsida > Malpighiales > Euphorbiaceae > Jatropha > Jatropha podagrica. Next base: position 92,618 of record CANUEP010284096.1, on the reverse strand, counting down.
GTTTCCAAACTGAGGGCTCAAGTCGAACTTTGGTGATATGAGATAAAATGCCTTAATAGATAAAACGAAGCAGTAATAGTAGTACTTGTATGAAGTACTATATCTATATACATGAAGTGGAATATTGTATTTCTGTATCCGAATTACATGCTATGTAGGTTTCTACTTGTGATCATGCATTCTTCTTCATTAAAGATAATTAATGGATCAACGAATGCATTAAAGATGAACAGATCCGATGATGGAAAACTAGTTCATCTGTCCAAGAGGTCACTAATTGGAATTTGTCCCGTAAAGGACCAGAGCAGTGTTTCAAAGGATTCTCCATCCAACAAAAATTCAAACACTGAAATGTAATCTAATATTAATATTGGTCAAAATTGATTTCATCTATGGTTTGAGTTCTTTGAACATGATGAAAAAGGGAAAAAAGACGGAACAGAATGTAATTTTACAATTTCATCAAATGTCAGGTAGGAGTAAATTACAAGTTTGACATCAACTATGGTACAAATAGGGGGAAACGTGTTGTAGGGAAGGTAAGAATGATTAGTTAAGTCATACGTAAAAGCTTCGTGTCACTCCTTAAGCAGTTAGATTACCTCTTCAATGCGGTGTTTCCGACGCTTGATTTGGCAATAGTTTGGTTACAACAGAAAAAAATTCCATCGATCCGCTGTTTACAAAGCTCTGTTTCAACTGCACAACTGGGAGAAACAGGCTAGAGCACAGCATAAATATAGATATAGATATATATACAAAGCTCACGAGTCATGAGGTGCTTGAACGATTAGAGTGATCCGCTGTTTGCCACTGTCCGATCGGAAGTTTTCTCCTTTAAATCCCATCTGGAAGTCAAAGAGCATCCAGGATTAACTTCAGAATAAAAGTTAATAACATTTAATACCAGAAACGATAAAGACTGAAAAAAAAAAGTTCAGAAGTGGGTGCTTTACCTCAATAGAACTATCCGGTGGGAACCACCGTAACAGCACTCCAAGATGTGCCACAGCTGGAATTAGTTTAAAAAGCAGAGGAGTTGTTACCTGCAAGTATTTTTCCGTGAGTATGCATGTTAGAAAAATTCTAAATCTGCAGAAGTCATCAATATGTTAATATGTTTAGTTCTCAAGGTAGTTAAATCACTTCTAACACAAATAAATAGGAGCATCGGATTAATGGATAAAAATAGTTCTTTCCCTCTTTGCAACTCAATTACAACTGCTCCTTAAAAAGTAAAAGAAAAATTAATATTGACCCTTCGACTCTACGGGACAAACTGCAAACAGTTCTAAAATTACAGCAGCAGATGCATTGCCAACATGCAGCAGATGCGTACATTAGAAAATAAAAGAGTATTGGTCATTAGTCTCAAAGAAAAAGAATCTCTGTAGTGCAATAGTGTGACGATGATTATAGCCATGCAATGTATGTACATTTGTTCCTACAGACACACTTGTCAGACCAATGTCTCCATCTCTCCTGTCCACAGTCATGAACACAGAAACAATAAACAATCATATCTACCATAAATAACCTCATATCTACTAGAAATAATCTGAATCGTATTTTTCTTCTCATTTCCAGGAGAAATCCACAATTCTAAGTTCAGAGGATACATAAAGGATGGGAGGTTTGCAATCTTCCAAGGAGGAAAAGAAAAAACCCTAATGAAAGATGAGATCCAATGAAATCATAGCTTTCTACCACAAACAATCAGCACATAGCACTAGGATGCATGAAATCCCAACAAATCACCAGGCAAAGAAGAGGCTTAAATCCATCAAAATAAAATCAATCAGAGATTCAATCAAATTGTTGCCATACCAGACTAAGAGCAGTTGTTCCAAGAAGAAGTAGGTAAAGCTTTCCCTGAAAATGGTCAACCCTCAAAATGTTAATCGAAAGAAAACCTTGAAAAACAATGCCATCAGCCATTATCATTAATAAAAATGTATCCAACAAACATGCCTGATATCCTAAACCTCTCATTTCTCATAGTAAGGTGGTTTCCTTCTCAAGCATTGTTATAGCAACAAGGCTGTACTAACCTCAACGAGGTGAAGATTAGAAGCACGGCTGAGAAGAACAAAAGCAAACTCCCCAATTTGTGCAAGAGACATCCCAACCTACAGTATAGGGATTTATTTAAATGAATTCCTTAACTGCTGAAAAAGAAGCAATATAACAACTTAGCCATCAAACAAAATCTCACAAGCAGTGCAGTCTTGTTATTGTAACCAAATCCCTTCACAACTGTAGTAATTATGGTTGTCTTTATGATTATGACTAGTATGACAGATGCTACCAATATATCGACGTGGTTCCAGAGAAAATGAACATTTATCAGCATCCCAATGCTGGCAAGGAAAAGAGCAGCAAAAAAATTACGAATTGGTTCTATCTGCACAAGAAACAAAGCTTCAGGTTCAGGATGGCAGAGATATATTCTGGAACTTTGACGTTTAAAGCCTCAACATGATATGAAACAAATCAATTGGTGCAAAGATGGACTAAACTGTACTGCATATGAAACCATTGCACATACAACTGTCACAGTTTTACACTTGATACTGTATAACTATCATGTTGCACACAAATAGATACATTAAGTGTTGACGAAAATTTTAATCAAAAAAATTCAAATGCTAAGGGAAGGGAGAGAAAGGAAGGCCTAGGACATTATTATTCAGATATAGAATACACAAACTTATTCTTTATTGACCAAACTACTGATGGCCTATGAATGGCACCTATTCGCCCAAACAAACTGATTTCCTAGCCATCAACTAAGGAAAAGGAATGTCTAACAGAATCATACTATTTCCTCTGAATTAAGATCAATTAGGTAACAAAATGGCAGCTTCTTTCCTTGCAAAATGGGAACCAGGAAACACTTGCTTCTTTGGCTGTCACTTGTCACAAGATAGTCCCCAAGGCACATCACAGTCACATAATTCCTTTTAGCAGACAATTAGTAAGATACCAGTGCTTTTGCTATATTCTAGTACTATACAAAAGCATACTTTTCACAAATCTCACGATGGTAAAATTTTTTTGCAACGTGTACTGATGGCTCATGCAATCATGCATACATATCAAAATAAACAAACAAACGAAGGAACAAGTTCTTTTATACTGTTATCAACACATTGCCAAAGCTGTTGTATTGCTACCATAAAGATACAATTTCCAATAACAGTTTAGCACATAATCTGTAGTCTTACTTGTTCTAGTGTATGCTGTGCAAGGTCAGTTGTTGATATCATCACCCCAGCAGCAAATGAACCCAATTCTAAACTTAGGCCCAGCTTATCACTACACTGAAATGATAACAGAAATTAGATATTAATGCCACTTAATATGCATCATGAAGAATTTGAAATGAATCCAGCTTGAATTATCTCAAGAAGCATTTTATGATCCAAAATGAATCTGAGGCGAACGCAAAGTTGTCACCACTGAGGCTTTTTTTTAAGCAATAACAATGATACAGGAAAATAAGATAGCCAAAAAAAGTACAGAATATTTGTGTAGATGAGTAAATGTGACAGTTCCATAGGGATCAAGAATAAGTAAATGGAACAAACCCAGGCTATTAGCAAGCAGAATGCCACTGATGCCAATTGATAGAGCTCATTTGTCTGCAAAAAATTAAATTATATGATCATAGAAATGAATGCCCATTTTGCAAAATTCTAAACCAGAAAAACTTTCAGTTCTTATTCAAGATAAAAAGTAGTACCTGCAATGAGAGGCTCATCATCAGTTTAAGAAACCAAGGAACACAAGTACGAGATAATATTGATAAAACAGCCAAAAATGTCACCAACACTACCAACCTGGTTAAGAAAAGAGCAAGCACATTATAATGGATAAGTCATAAATGACTTCAATGCTTATATGTGTGACCCACAAACTAGAAATATTATTTCTATCTGTCAAAATAGACACGTTGCTCAGTTGTCCAGAGACAGGCAATTTAACCAATCCTGTATTCAAATATTTGATAATTGGCAGTGTCTGCTCATGAAAAGAAAATCATCCTGTGGACATTTAGTCCGTTCTGAAGTTCTTTACTTACAATCTAGTCATGGATATCACTCCTTGAAGAACACCAGAAGTTCCACCAAGAACTGGAAGCAAAGCAAACAGCAAACCAACAGCACAGTCCTGGTTGACCAAAGAATTTCTCAAGACTCAACAAGAGAAACATAAAATGGACAGTGTACATTGACAACTTCAGTATCAGAAAGCGGCAGTGACATGCTATCAAATGAATCAGAGATAGCAGGTCATGTGAAGGAACAGAACCAAATACCTGCAGAATAAGGGTGCCAATGGTGACTTGACCATGAAGGGCATTAGTAGAATTCTTTTCCATCAGAAACTTCAGAACCTGGGCAAAAACTTGTGCCTTAATGATCAGGAGCATTACACAACAAAGTCGATATATCTGCGCATGAATGTGCCTGTGTGTGCAAGAGAAAGAGAGGATTCATGCAACACATCAATAGAATGTTTTACCACTGCTGTTGAAGACATTGACAGGAATGCGCCAACAAATACACCATCTGAAGGTTTACCACCACATAACTGCAAATAGCATCGAATCAAAACAGCAGCATTTATAATGAAAACTTTGCAAACCATATCCTACTCATGTTTGCATCAAAACCTAGTAGTTTAAAGATCTCCACTCAACTTGAAGCATCTGATATTGATGCTGCCAAACTACCAATTAAAGCTAACGCTAAGACCGACAGGATTTAAATATATTTCCCACAAGACATTGTAATAGAACAAAGTTATATATTAGTAACTACAATGCGACCTTTGAGTTTTGATCCCAATACCAAACTAGCTACTGAAATTATACGGCAGTTCAACATAGTCAAACTTTATGATGTTATCTAAAAGCCAACAGTATCAAGACATTGGAAAAACGAGATTGTTATATAACTTCCAATTCAGTTCGAACTGTTGTTTTAAGCATATTTCTGTCAATAATAGCAAACGCAATTTGATTGAACATCTCATTTTTTGTTTGCATGAGTCAAGGGCTATCACATCAAGGGCATGCTTGGTTCAGCAGTTGCAGTTAGCTATTGGCAACTGGCAGGTAGCAGTTGAGGACCAAACATTAACAGGTAGAAACAAGAGATCCCAGTGTTTCAGTTGCAATTTTGAATTGCTACCCCTTGGATTTTGAAACACTGTTCCAAATGCTAAATTCAGCAAACACCCCTAACCAGTGGTTGGGAGCCCAAACGCCAAAAGCTGGTTCCTAACTGCTAATCCAAATGGGCCCTAAATGAGGAAAACTTTCCCAAAACAGTCTAATAGTCTGATACAAATTCCTAAAGGAACTGATAGTCATACCGTGGCTGTAATTCCACATAAGAACATAAATAAAACAATTTGGAGTAGACCTCCGAGAACAGCAACTGCTCGAACAACTCGAAGCTGAAAAGAAATATGAACTTTGAGATATGGATCAACCATGACTTGGATCAATAGAAAAGGAACAGGATAAAGTATATGAAAGAACTAACTTTTGTTGTTGAGAACTCAAGGCCCAGTGCAAAAAGAAGAAAAATAACACCAAACTGAGCCACAGTCTCAACCTACAAGAAAGAACCATGTGAAAAAAAGAGTAACACATAAGGTTATCTAATGGAAAAATAATAATCTCAATTGGAGATAGAAGACATAGCAAGACCATATAAAAAAGTATTGCTGAGAAGACAATCATCTTGAACTATCAAAACATCGAAAAAGGAAATAACAGGATCTGTTTAAGCTACTATCACAACAATGGATGAAACTCTTTACTAAAACTGTACTTAATGCTCTCAATTATTTTATAACTCTATCATAGAAGTATGCTCTGATGTTCAATGTCATGCAGTTGATGTATATTGTGTACTGCAAGTAAAAGTGTGGAGCCTAAAGAACCAAAATGACAATCAATTGAAATTATCATTGATGACGTTTCAGAAATAAACTGCACCAACTCATGACACGAAGTCTTTCATTAAATTAAGAGCTTGGGATATACTAGGGCAAATAAAGCATCATTCAGGAAGTCATGGATGCTGTTTAATGGAAAAGCCACATACTTGCACCATTTCACTGACAAAGCTGAACCCTCCAGGCCCAATAACAGAACCTGCTAGCAAATATCCAGTGATGACCTGTAAAATGTTTACATTAGAAACTGTCCAAGAAAAAAAGGTATGCACAGGTAACTTAGAGAATGGCATGCCCAGACATTGAATTATATCCTAGCATTGCAGTGTGTCATGAACTAAGCTTAGATCAAATATGATCAGACCGGTTGTCCAGCACAAGCGAATGCAATGCCACCACAAGTTGCGGACACAATGACGACAACCAAATCTGATATGAATCTACAAAGCAATAAGTATATGAGTTCACATCAGCTAAACAACTGAGTACAGAAAAGTCAAATAAAATACAACAAATTAGTAAGTTTACCTCAAGTCTAGCTGCAGCACTGGATATTTTGATTTGAAGTTAGATATGATGAAGACATTGTCCTAAAAATTTAACAAATAAAAAAATCAGTTTCAACCATGGTAATCAAATCAACAAAGAAAAAGCATCCAACGAGTATCATACCTTTCTATCTATTAGCATCGGGGTATCTTCAGCTCCATTATCATTATCCAAATTAAAAACATCATGGAATTTGAACGACCTGCAATCCGACTCAGAAAGGAAATATGTCAAATGATGTAGGAAATATTTTGTATCTACTGTCTAATAAAGGCACAAGCCAGCTTAATGTTGAAGAAAATAAAGAAGAAATTTACTATTCTAAAGATATAAGCTTATACTTTTCCTCTTTTGTGTCATTTTTCTTCGGTTTAACTCTGGCAACAGTTTCCAAAACTGCCTGAGAAACACAAAAGATATAAGAAGATACCTTCAGCAAAGCTCAAGCCAGAATATGATTGACATGAACCCAAAAAGAGGAAAACAGAAGTTTTGTAATAAGGTGCATTTTTCTACTTGTGGAACTAGACCAAATTGGTGTTGAGCAAGGAATTTATCATGACAATGAAATGAAAACACTGCATCATAGCCAGCACATCCCACTATAAATTTAATGACTTATGACAGAAATCTAACTGATCATGTTTCAATAGATTTGAAGAAAAAAACTAGAAAAATGGATTAATTTCTAAAGTAATACTGAGGATTTCGAGTTACAGCATTATAAACAGTCAAACATGAATATAAGCTGCAACCTATCTTGATTGCTAATTACACTCCAGATATTATCATAACTTCATACAGTAATAATTCATATATGTTGCTTAGAACTTGAAAAGAAACGCACACCAACCTGCTGCTCAGATACACTACTGTTAAAGCTTCCAGAATCAGCTACTGTCAAATAAGAAAGGAGCGACAATGATTAGTTAGAACTGGAAACATGTAAACTAACTAATGATTGCACCCTTAAACATTGGATTGCTCCACTATCATCGCTTTCAATTTAGCAGGTGTAAATGATAGGACAATCAATTAATCAAATAACACTACATATGCTGTTGGATGGATTAGAGGATACAAATTAAATCGGTGTCTAAAATAAACTGGTAATTCCATGGTATTTCAAATATCAAACTCAGCACTCCATTTCACCTAATGCCATAGGAGATCCTTATCAATAGTTAAATCTGCTAGTCTTTAAGATTTTAAACCACAGTCCCAAATAAATTATAATGATAATTGAATACAAGATCCAAAGTCCTGTAATATGTAAATTATCAGTATAAGATATAAATCAGAAATCACAAACGATAGACAACCAGCAAATCTAAGTAACGCACATCAATGGTTGAAATGCTTAACGGGAAACTAATCTAATCTAATTAACTTCCAGTTAATATCCAGTCCAGCTAAATTTTCCTTCGCCGTTTTTGGCCAGCAAGATAAAAAAATAGAAAAATCTTGACCTATAAGTAAGACCTAGTCCAAATTAAGAGCAACTTAACTAATGCAATTACTTACTGTTCACTCTAAATCATAAAGAAAAATCTTAGAATGGAAGCAAAAAATCTAACCGTCGTTCTGTTCATTCTCGGGGAATTCCATCCGAAGAGCATCATCGATGATTTTAGCGAAACTGCCTTCTCTGGGTTTAGAGAGAGAAGCATTGTATACGGCTGTGTCGTTGGTAAGCTGAAGCCGATCTGACTCTGACTCTGTGAGTTCGTCAGCGAGTGAGAAGGAAGCAAAGAAGACGAAGAAGAGAATAATGAGCTCGCGGAGCAATACAGTTCTTATCATCAACATTTCAGGAGAGGAGAATGAAGAGAGAAGCAAATCAAGCCCACTCCTCCTCGATGCTCACGAGTAGTAGCAGTAGAAAAGTACAGATATTAGGAAGAGAGAGAGAGAGAGAGAGTGAGGCTGCACAGAGAAACGATGCAAAGAAAAGCAGTGGTGAGTGAGAGCAGGCCAACCAACTAGAGTGAAGCAAGCTAAGAGAATACAAGGCAATTTGCAATTTTTTACATGGAATTTATTTATTTAAGATATTAGCTGCGATTAGTACTTGTATTTTGGAGGTAAATATGAAAGTCAAATATGCATTTATTTTTTTTATTTGTTAAACCATTGATGTCCCTAGTTCAATTAACCAACTATTTCCAATTCATTTTATATCTAAAGTTTAAATTCACTCCATATCTAAAATTTAAATTTAAAATTTCTAATTAAGAAATTACTTCATATCTAAATTTAAATTTGTACACAAATAATTTAAATTCACTTCATATCTAAAATTTAAATTTGAAATTTTTAGCTAAGGAATTATACAAAGGACTCCATATCTGGAATTCATAATTAATTCTATGATCCGATTTATTTGACAAAACCAAAATAGATAATGTTATCCATTAAATAAATTAATCAGGTAAGGAAAAGAACAAATTATTATTTCAACCCAAATCGTATTTACTAAAATCTAAATGGAGTATGAAATAAAATTCTATGAGAATCAAATTATAAATAATCTAAATCTCACTAGATGTACTGTCCTGAACTAACTTCTATAGACGTAGACGACAGATCCTGATCTCATTCCCAGACGACAACAAAGGACATGGAAACGATTTTCTTGCACTTGTTGCTTATTCTTTAACGCACCAATAAATATGTAACCAAGTTAAATTTGTCATTTTTGGAATCTTATTAGATGACAAAACCATAAAATGGAGTTGTTCTCCGATGCGCAAACACAAACAAACGGCATGTATTTCAGATAGGAGGAAAGGAAATAATGTTTCATAAGCAATATGATCGCTATTAAGCCAGCATGCCTCTAATACAAGAAAATTGGTAAAAAAAATGCCGATTAATTATAACCAGTGGAAGGCCTTTATGATCCCAGAAGAAAATGACGAGAGCCAGTGCTGAAACAATAGTTTAGACCCATCTGTAATTTTAGATGTGCCAATGAAAGCTGGAATATCATTGGCCAAGATTGCCAACAAATACCCCATAGTAGGGACCATTGAGCTTTGCCGACATTGATTGCAAGTTGCAACCTCCTACCAACTGCCTCCTGTACATCATTACAATTCCATTGATTGGTGAAGATTCAAATCCTAGAGTCAAATACCTTCCCCAATCCTTTTAGCTTCTAAGTTTTAACATCTCTATTTGGCTTCATAATTTACTCACAACTTTGATTTCTTACCCATAGGAGTTTTGGCTTGCAGAACATCCATAGCATTCCCCTCAATTTATGCACTGTAAATTTGCCTTTCTATATTGTTCTCTATAAATACATCTTTCTTTGCTACACACACACACACATATACAAGAAAAGGGAAATTAATGTTGCAGTTAAATCTTTCACCCGGATGACTTTAAATTGATCAAGCATTTTTCTGAAAGGTTTATTATTGAATCGGCAATGACTCTAGCGCTAGTTTTCATATAACCACCTGAAACAGAGAAGATAAATAAATTAAACTCATTACATATCTGCATAAAATGAACCAACAGCTATGATATATATATATAACTTGATCCTAATTATAGCGTATGGATCAACATCAACTATGATTAAATCAAATTGCTACTGCCACATGTAACCTAGAAACCAAATTCAAAAATACCCAACAAAAATCTATAAAGAACACACGCTCAAGTCAATTCCATCTCATACAGGATCAATAAGACTCACACAGTTTTATCCTACAGGTGAAATGAGAAATTTTCTCAAGACGTCATCCATTTTAAGATTTCTGCTAAGCAAAAATGCTTAACTCTGAAGTTCTCCAAACTCTCCAGGTCATTTTACAAAAAAAAACACCTTTGATGATTAATTTTCCTTTTTTGATATATGATTTGATTTATTTTTGTGTCTCGCATTCTACTACTATAGCTAACCTACCTATTATAGAAGCTAGCCAAGAGCTCTACTCTACCAGCCCTCTTAGAATCATTTTGCCAGATCGGGATGTCACATGCTTGAATCTATTTTTGCATTTTCTCTGATTTGATTCACATGCTTGAATCTACCTAGCTAACCTACCTATTATAGAAGCTAGCTATGAGCTCTACTCTACCAGCCCTCTTAGAATCATTTTCTCGGGTCGGGATGTCACATGCTTGAATCTATTTCTGCATTTTCTCTGATTTTTGTAAACAGCTGCCAAATGCGGCAGCAGTAAAGGAAGAAGTGGTGATTACTTTTGAAAGCTGTCAAAGGAAACTAATAGATCACTAGATGAAATATCAATTGTCATCCTCTAGAATTAAGAAAAGCATGTAAAAAAGCTCCGCTCATTGTCATTTCAATAATGACATGAGGAGAAAATACTCAATAATCTGGACCAATCCAGGAGCTATTCCTTGCACAGTTTCAGAATAAGATAGTTTTTGGGACATTATTCTTAACATAGTTTGAGCAATTTGCAATTTTACTATACATTGACTTGGATAGAAAAATGACAGCACCTGATGTCAGCATGACAAGAGGCGAGTTCCTGTCACGAGCAAATCTGAAAACCTTCTCATCTCTGGCAGTTACTCCATCAGGACTGATCTGCACGAGGCAAGAATACACACAAAATATATTTATATATTGTTGCTAAACATCCTTCACCGAGGCCATATTAAATATGAATTTCAAAACACACCAAATTTAGTTATTACTTGCCTTTTGTTATCTTTACCTTTTCCTGATACAATGAAATTTATTGACAAAAGAGAGGAAAACAATATTATTCATTTATTTAATCAAGGTCGTAACAAATTTATGTACCTGAATTTCACAGGACTGTTTCTAGCCCTCTCTGATAAGTCAATAAATTCAAACTTTCAGTTTTTAATACCCATAAATTTTAGCATTTCTTAATCAATTTCAACTAAAATTACCCAAGTAAATTAGGTAAAGCTGATATATATCAGTTATCTTGAGACCTCTTACTGAATATTCATCCAAAACATTCAAGCACAATATGAAGGCTTTTCCACAAGGACAGCCCAAACACCTCTCATTTTCTCTGAAATGCATCCTAAATTAAATTAAATTCACTCAATTAAATAGTTTCAAAGAAGCCCAGCAACTGTGAGTTTATGATAGTCTAAAGAGTCTTTCTAAGCTCATGATTCATCATAAATGATAGTAGATGATCATTTAGATCAAAACAATAATTCTCTAGAAACCAATATAAAGGTCACAATACCTTCAACCTGCCTAGTGGATCCCCATCCAGGATGTCAGTGCCAGCATTGTAGACTACCAACTCAGGATCAAACCTTTGAGCAGCAACCTAATATTCACATCTAGTAACCATTAATTTTCACATAAAGATAAAAAAATAACTTTATAAGAGCAGATCACTGTGTTGTAAACATCAAATGTATTAGTCCAGAAATTCATAATAAATAAATAAAAGAATCAGGAGAAAATGTGAAAATAAACTCCAAGGACATTGGAAGTCAAAATTTGAAATCACAAGGCTAAACAAGTAAAACGCATAACCAAAGCAATCGAGTATTGACACCATCTGCTAGGCACCAAACCTAACTAGGCTGAAAAGGAACACTCTGTTGTAACTTGAGTTAAAAACATAATACTAGAAAAATATTCCAGGTAGCACAGGCTTAAGGATGACATACACAAATTGACTGATATAAACCAACGGGCCCTTTAACTTCTAAATAAGGTAGACCATCTATCAGAGAAGATAAGAGCAGCATGTCTAACACAATTGTTTCTTCTGATTAACAAGATTCCATGAAAGAACATTTGAAAGTTTATTTCCATTGAGATGAAACAATCCAGCATAAACTGAGAGGCAAAGCATATTGAAGTAAAAAGCAGGTACAACTGTATACCTGAAGTGCTTCATCTAATTTTATCAAGTACTCGTTTGTTGTGGTCCCACTCTGTTCAATTATAGGAAGAATGAACACAATATATTGAAGGGAAAAAAAAATTATTATTCATTTCACTAAGAAAATAACAAAGGCTTACCACTACTTCAACCTTCTGATCAATATATCTCCTAGCCTCAAAATCCTGTCAGAGAAATATTCACAAACCAGAAGTCAACAGTAACAACTCTCCAAGAGTAAAAAGAATTTGTTACCTGATAGATGGAAACCACAAAATAATAAGAAGAGAGATTAGTAGACTTGTGTAAGAAAGAACCAGTACCCCAAGTTTGAGTCTATGCAACTTACTAATGGATATATTCCAGGGTTGTACATATCCAGAATATAAACTCGACCTTCCAGCAAAAATGTCAAAGCCATCAGTCAAATGCAAAAAGAATGTGAAAACCAAGCACCATAAGCAAAAATAAGCAACCATACTGTCATTTGAAAAATCCATTTCGTGGCCGTTTCCTTGATGAGCATCAAGGTCAATTATCATCACCCTATAAGTTGTTGCAAATAATCAGTGCAAAAGTCCATTCATGAAAGATAACTGTGAACTAAGGCTCTCATGCCAATGCGAAATGCATCTACTTCATTTACAGCTACATTCCATTACCTTGATACATTCAACCGGACAAAGGCATAATGTATGCAAAGCGAAATGTCCGCATAAGCACAAAACCCGCCTCCTTTTCCACTACAACAATGATGGAAACCTCCTCCAACATTGATGGCCCATCCTTGTTCTTTTGCAAGCTTAGCTGCCAAGATGGTTCCCCCTACCTGTAGTATAACAGAATCAGAATACCCCAATAATCTGAAAACTGAAATAAAATATTAAGACAAAATGTTTGCACCTGTTTGCGAAATGGGAAAAGGACTTTATGCTGCACTACAAAATTAGGAAATATTGCAACCGGAGGAACCTGTATTTTATGTCTGAATCAGTGAACGATCTTAAAAAGACAGCACACAAATTCAACTCAAAACTAAGCCATAATCTCGAAATTAGTTGGTTCTGGTGATATGTGGTCCTTGATAAAACTATTAAACCATATCAGAAAGATAGACATCTAAGTCTTCACATGATAATAAGCCAAATTTTCTTTTCACAGGATTTAATTGAATGGATTTCAAGTTAAGAGATCTAAAAATACAGACAATTGATAAGAGATACCATTATTAAAAATGTTTAGAATGCGGCAAGACATATTGGAAAGCAAGTTGAAGAAAGTAATAAAATATAAGAAATCAGACAAAAGGAAGTATTACACATCACCTCAATTATCATGGCAACATTGGGACTGCTCTTTAAACTACTCAAGTAGGACTCCAAATGAACCTGTTAAACATAATCAATTAGATCAATGTAGAAATAATGCTGTGCACTCTTATTGTTCAACTAGCAACAATAAGCCAAGCATAGATTAGTAATGCTTCTCTATTTGTGTCACTTATCTCAAGCACTTCTAAGTCTTCTTTAGAAATCATTAATTATATGACAAAGTGTAAAAGTATCGAACAGGGTAATTAGCGCCAAGTTACATAAATTGAGTAGACTGTTATGCTCAGTCTCTTGGATGATCAGTTCCCTGAAAACAATCATATATGCATTTACAGGCAAAATACATCCAGAATTTAGAAAGAGAAGCTGAAAGCACTGTTATAGATGTATAAAATACCACAAGGAGATCATCTTGTGAAGCTTCCAGAGGTTCCACAATACTATTTTTGTCCAGCGCACCATCTGCAATGAGAAATCGGCACACACGACCCCATTTGGATGAATCAAACGGGTGCCTACATCAATTACGCGTGCCGTAAAAATCAAACACCATAACTATGAACTCAAGCTCCTCCACAACTTAAAAAGGCAACAATTCACGGAATTTAATGAGTGCAACTAGCAAATATTGATTTACTAATAATGAATTAATTATCACTATTTATAACTCCAAACAATAATAGATGAATAAACAGGCTCTTACAGTTTCTCTATGCCAAGAAACGCAATATTGTAAGCCGGTGAGTATATTAGCGGAACCTGTTCCATCTAAAAGCTCATTACTAAATCAAATTCAACCGCTTATAGCAACGAGTATTAGGAAAAAATAACGGGCGAGTATAGAGTGCTATAAGAGTACAAATAGGTAACCTTAGATAAAGGGACGTCGAAGTAGAGCTTGCTTGAGAGAATACGGTTTAGACGGAGAGTTGCAGCATCAGTGGTAGGTGGAGGAGAAGAGGAAGAAGACGACATTTTCAGTGAACGAACGAAACGATACAGAGAATGCGAGAGTTTAATGGAGGCAATTGTCAATGCCAAATACAGCGTCGGTTTATCGAGATTCCGAGTTGATTAGCGGTGATTGTTATGAGTCGGAACGTCATCTTTTAAAACTCGGAGTGAGTTTGACAAATATGTACTGAGCAGAAGAAACAAGAAAATGATAAATAAATGAAATTGTTCTAAAAAATAAATAAAGCAATTAAATGAATTTATCCAAACCCATAAACCGTTAAAAACTGTCCAAACCGCTCAGCAATCCAAACCATTCTAAAAAGTCTGGTTTTGCAAAATTTATAGTTGGATCGGAATTATAAAAAAATCAAAATTATCGGTTTGATTTTTGGTTTTATAATTAAATCCACGTTCTATATCTATACATAATTGCACTTTAAAATGATCGTCAACGATTCAATGTAATTTTTAACGAAACTTTTCTTTGGATTGATTGATAAACGTTGATAGCAATTATTCATAATTTCATATTAATTAAGTAAATTAATTAATTATTTTAATAAATTAAAATATACTTTTAGATCTATATTTGAATTATAAACTGATAAAGTATAAATTTTTAATTTAATTAACGAATTAAATATATATTTTTTTATTTATCTATAATCTATCTATTATATTATATATAAAAGTGAAAATGAGGGAGGAATAATTGGATTCTCAATAATGCCTTAATGAAATTTTTTAAAATAATTTTCTTAATGACCAATTAAATTTTACTTTAAATATTATATTTAACGAATAATAAATATTAAATATATATTAATATTTTTTTTTTGTTTTAATGTTATATAATATGGCTATACATGAAAATTAAGAATTTTTTTATTTACTATATGTATTTTTTATTTTACTCAATTTAGTATTTAAATTAAATGTTAAACTTTAATATATAATACATATTTTTGGTATTTATTATATACATTATTTTTCTCTCTTTAATTTAATCGATAATAAAATAAATTTATAATCTATAATTTCTACATAAATGTGAGAATAAGTGAAGGAATTACGAGATTTTCAGAGGTAGCCTTAGTTTAATTTGAAATTGCTAATATATTATTTTAATTAGTTTTTTAATGCATTTTAATTGGATAAAAATAAGTTTTTATCCTTTTGAATATTATTTTTAGTTATATTTTTAATGTTGTTTAATCGAAGAAAATATATTCCAATTATTTTTTTGACTATCTTTTTAGTTTATTTTTTATGCATTTTAATTCGTTAAAATATGTATATGTAGACATATTTTATATTTCATCTTTTAATATTATTGTCCAATGATTTTTATAATTAATAATTTTTAATGTCCTTAATCATATGTTTTCATATTATAATGGTTTTTAGGAGGTAAATCGAAAATCATAATTCAATTGTTGGAGATGAAACTTAAATTCTTTTAATCTTTTATGTTCTGAATTTTTTAAAATATGATTAAACACTTTATTATTAGACTCTATTAGTTAATTACAATAAAATTTAAAATAATTTTTTTAAATATATTATTTCTCTTTGATATTTGTTGAGAGGATGATGTATATTTATTTGAATCATTTACATATTATTGTATTTTAAAATTTTTTAAATTTAATAAAATCAATGGAAGTATGAAATTATTGTGTTTGAAGAATTATCAAAAATAGAATTTTTCCTTTTTTTTAGTGTAATGAAATCTTTTTGAAAAAATAGGCTATAAATATTTAAATTTATTATTATTTTCAGTTTTTCTATATGATATTTTATTTAAATTTTTTTATAATTTAATTGGATATATTTTTTTAAAAATATTTTTTAAAATAGATAGAAAGATAATTAAAACGTTTGAAATTTTAATATTTTTTATATATAATTTGTAATTTTTAAATTTAATCTAATTTATATTTTTTTTAACTTGAGAAAGTATGTTTCATTATCAGTATTGTTATTTATAATTTTACATATTGATTCTCATGTGTAATTTATGACTTTAAGTAATTCTGATAAAATTTGAGCTAAATTGCATCTAACAAAAATAATTAATGTAACGATTAAAGTCATCGTATAATGTGGCTATGTTAAATAAGTCTTAATTTATTAAATTAATGTCAAAGCATTACTAAATTATAGAATATTTTATATTATAGTAAATGTAAATTTATAGTGATTTTATATCATTAATTAATAATAAAATTATATTATTTTTTATTAAAGGGCAAAACAGAAATATCATTTTCTTTTCGATTATATATTATTATACAAGACAAGATAAAAAAGTCTATTATATATATATATATATATAAAGTGCAATATTAATTATTCATTGTATTTATTTTAATCTAAATAAGAGTTTATATTTTAATTTTATATAAATAATAAAATTAAATAAATAAAGTCAACGTGCAACACACGTCATAAAATAACAAATATATATATATATATTATTCAAAATAAGTGTTAATAATTATTATAGATTTATATGTTGACCAATAATGATTAATTAGTGATAATAAACAGTAATAACCCATAAAATTTTCTTAATTCCTTTATTTCGAAATTCGCTTTCATGGATTTGTATTAAATACAAAATAAATATTATTAACCATCACAAATTTTATTTTTGACAAATATTTACTAAATATATCTCAAATTATATTTTAATAGCTAGATGCTAATAGTTATTAATAACACAAGTTGAGCAATTTAATTGCTCTATCAATAGGAAAAAAAATCATACTAAACTATTTTATGCAATTTTCCACTTCGACAAATGACTATTAATCATTCTTTTTTTCACCATTTTTTAATAAATACCAATAATAGTTGATAAAAATTATAATAAAATAATTGAATTATTCAATCAATAGGAAAATAAAATCACATTAAAATAAAATTGCTTCATGTGATTTCTCGAGCTCCCAGACATCATGGTGTTACATGTTTTACACCCAACAACTGATAGAAGTCTCAATCAGCACTTATTTTCATAGGAAGATTCATATTTGTATTATTATCAACCTCATAAAAATAATTACTACTAATTGTTTTTGTCAAATTAATATTTTTATGATCATTCTATTTATAGTTATTTAAAAATAATTTATTAAAAATATTATTTTAAGATTTTTAATTATTATTTTATGGATATAATATATTAAATTAAAAAATAATATATTTTACTTAAATTAATATATATATATATATATATATATATATACACACGAATAATAATCTGTTAACCACTGTCAGCCATCATCTAATACGAATTGTTGAATCAAATAATTTTTACTCTTATAGTTGAATTAAACAACTTTTACTCTTATCCAATAAGTGAAAATATTGAATAAAATTTATTTTTATAAATAAAGGTGAAATAATCCATTGAAAAAAATTATGTAGTGAAAGTTCTAAATTAAATTATTGATAATTGAAATTATGGTAGTAATAATTTTTACTAACACATATATTAAATTAAATAAAGAATAAGAGGATGTGATTTTTTTTTTTTTCCAAAACATTGAACACGCAAATGGCTACTGGTGCTGTCACGTCATTGGCTCGTATGTTCATGTTGTGTTTGATTCCTTATTTCCGCCAATATAGCTAGTGGCCCAGTATGTCCTTTTTTAACCGATAAATTTTCATAATTTTAATACGCAAACTGACCACAAAGGCAAGAACTTCACGCAATTCCTTGTTTAATCATTTTTCCCTTTCATGCGATTTTCGTAGGTGTTGGTCGTAGCTTCAGTCGACGGCCTTGAGGTAGCTCTCATGAATGGTAACTGCAGGCCGAGACCGCTATGGACTTCTTCAACAATTCTTCTGTATGTTCAGCTCTGTAATATCCTTCTATTTTTTATATATTCCGTTGAAATTATTGAACATTTCTTTTCTTGATTGGGCAGAGATCGAGTTCTTTAACATTAGGAGAGAAAATTTGCGCTGCTCTTTTTCCATTGGCGGCCTTAATCGAGGTTTTGATATATGCTGTGACCAGTTGCTTCGACTGTCAGCCGCGGATTCAGCAAATTAGCTACCGTCTCACCGATCTGGCTCGCCTTTCCCTTGAATCTCCATGTAAATACATTCGCTTCCTCTTTTATCCTGTTTTTCTCTCTCTTCTGGCGTGTCTATTGAAATGGCGAATTTTGTGCTGGTTTTAATGGCTACTGTCTATGCAGTTTCTATTAACGAATTGGAAGCCTTGTATGAGCTTTATAAGAAGCTGAGTACTTCCATAATCGACGATGGATTAATTCATAAGGTATTTTTCTCTTTTATTGATATGTGGTTTTTGAGGTGGGCAGGAGAAATTGGTTTTTCATTATTGAGGTAAAGGGATCGAAATCAGGAAAAGTTGATTCTCTATATTATTTTAAAAGAAAAAGGAATGAAAAAAAAAAAAAGCCTAACGGAAAGAACGTATTTGCTCAACTCCTCAGTTGTGGATGGAATGAAATTGCTGATTGATTATGTATTCGTACTGTAATTTGTTTTTGCTATGCGATTATTGGTTTATCGAATTGTTATCCACTTATACCTTGCAGGAAGAACTTCAATTAGCGTTGTTTCAAACTCCTTACGGCGAGAATCTCTTTTTGGACCGGGTACTGAAGTGCCATTAACCTTTCTATCATGTGCAATGTGAAAGATTCTTTGATTAATTTCTTGTGGGAAAGCAATATGGTGGAAATGAGCCCATAATTAATGGAAATTGTTCATCTCGTACCATTTTCTGTTTACTTAATTTAGACTAGTTCTAGCAAAAATATGGTCTGATTTCAAACTAGATCAGTTTTTTCTATTATTGTTTAGTCATTTCTGTTTCTAACTAGTTTTATCTCTCTTTTTGAAAGGTTTTTGATCTCTTTGATGAAAAGAAAAATGGTGTCATTGAGTTTGATGAGTTCATCCATGCACTCACCGTGTTCCATCCCTGTGCCCCTTTCGAGCAAAAAATAGATTGTATGACTTTACTGATAATCTTTTATTACATTGAGCTAAAATTACTTTCTTTCGAATTTCATATATCTACGCTGTCTGTGCCCTTATTCTCTGCAGTTGCATTTAGGCTGTATGATCTGAGACAAACTGGATTTATTGAACGAGAAGAGGTGAGTATATATTGTACTGATTTTTCTTAATAATTAATGGTTACCAGAAACTATTGAGCAAGCAAGTTTTTGTTTTGAATTCTTACCGATGGTTCATATGAAGGCTTTGATTAATAAGGCTTCTAACGATTTCAGGTTAGGCAAATGGTAATTGCTATTTTGTTGGAATCTGATGTTACTTTGCCAGAAACGCTTCTGGATGACATCATAGACAAGGTGAGCAGTAGTTTAAATTTTTATCTTTTTTGCTTCTTTACTTGTTTGGAACATCAAAGCTCAATAGTACTTTCAATCTTTCTTCAGACATTTTCTGAAGTTGATGCTGATAAGGATGGTAGAATCAGTAAAGAAGAATGGAAAACTTTTGTGGTAAAACATCCATCTATATTGAGGAATATGACTCTTCCTTATTTGAAGTAAGTAGCTCCGGAGTCTGATGCTTTCTTATTTGAAGTAATTTCCTCTAACTTAACCTGCGCCTGCCCCATCCTAGTCCTTTCGTCTGAACCGTAAAATACTATCACTAATTTAATTTTTCTCTAGGGATGTAAGCACTGCATTTCCAAGTTTTATTTTTAGCACCGAAGTGGAAGATTGAATCTCAAGCTTTTTCCTAGCATTTCCTAAACAAGGTGTTTAGGGGCTTCCCATTACATGTGGAATTGCTTGGTGCAGTCAAATTGTGGAATTTTGCTTCCAATATACATCCATGACCGGAATTTTCATGTCGGACTTGGAGATGGGTTTGACATTTGTCTTTAGCAGAAAGCCTGAGCTGAGTGGTGTCACCACAAGATATTTCATGTTAAACCCTGCTAATTACATGCCCATTGATTTTTATCTGTGCTGTACAAAATTTAAGTGAGCTGTAAGGATATGTTCACTATTGTTGATTAAAATTTTTGAATCTGTTAGTCTTTAGAGTATATTCCTCTCATTTGTTTGTTTGTTCTTGATAGCGTCTATGTTCTCCATTTTAAATCTATACTTGATAGCTCAAATTGTGCTCTGAGCTTAAATTGATTGCTAATGAACCTTAGCTTAACCTTTCGGCTTGGTTTAGCTCGCTTGGTGTTGACGAAAGTTTCTCTGTCATGGGAAAAATTACACACCTATTATAGGGGAAAAAAAAAAAAAATTGTCTAAGCAATGACGTGGCTTATTTTTGCATATTTTTCTTCATCAATACAGTTACATTGATTTGCAGTGCATAAAATGTTTCTAATCAATATTATTAATTCTCAAAGGTTTCTACGTGTAAATGATGCCTCAAGTGGTAAGGTAAGGCTAATCCTCTTAAACTTACAATCAATCAATCAATCACTCAGTTTTGGAGAATATTATTTAGATTAAGTACTAGCTTGACATACAAAATGTAACAGAATACTAGGTAATTTGTATGTTAGATTTTATTGTATGTCGTGATTTTATTCTGAAATATTTAGAATGTTAAATATAAAAATATATTCATTTAAATGATTCAGATATAATATTATTTAAAGATAATTATTATTTTATTTCTGATATTTGATCAAATTAATTACATAGTTCAATATTTTGATTAAATATTTAAGTGGTTCTCGAGATTTGTTTTAGAATAAGATCCTTCTATTTATATTTAGAGTTTTTTACTGTTAAAACATAAAAATAAATAAAAGGGAGGTGAGAAAAATCTTTTAAAATGACAACTTTACCTTAAATTGCAAGAAGGCCTTTTAAGAATGATTCACGATATGATTTTTAATGAATAAATTAAATTAAAAAAAGGGAAACATAATTTAATTTGCAAAGCTGCCAATTTCATTTATTCTGCAATTTTTTCCTAATAACATTCACATATCCACAGCATCACAGCCTTATTATTCATTTTCTCGAACACTTTTTTTTTTTTTTTAACTGATAAAAAGGGTAGGGGACTATTATTAGTCACTGCACTCGATTTGGGCTACCAATCAAGTATGGACGTTCCAATTTAAAACACTCGATAAAATGCTGTCTGTGTAGGATCCAATTTGAATCAAGCAAGTAAATGATTAATAGCTTTACAAGCAGATCAGTATTTTAAATAGTATTTCGTCGAACTCTTGGCATGCACTTTATCCACACTGATTACATTTTAGTCCCAAAATAATTGATGGATTACATTCATTAATTATATTTTGTTTAAATCCCAACAATCAACGTATCATATCTCGTGCTTTTTTGTGAACATTTATAGCACAAAAATCCATTTTGGCAAATGAAGTTGCTATCGGATCTAATGATCCATCCTCCAAAGCAGTTATTTGCAATAATCCAATAAATGAATTGAGAAGAAAAAAGGTGAATCGGAAAGACATTTTTGCAATGACATCGCAGAAAAAATTAGAAAGAACTAGTGAATTGAATGCAGACTTGATTTCACTTGCAAATAAAAAATCCTAGAAATAGAGGGAGAAAAGAGAGAGAGAGCCAAAGAGATGAATATAAAGTTAGGGTTTTTAAACTGTTTTACTTACGTTTCAAAAATCCATTTTATGGACTAAAATCAAACAATTAATTAATTTTGATTGATGTAAAAAGTTATAAAGATTAATTCGTATATCTCATATTAAAATAAGAAAAATATATGTGAATTTACCTTTTTAACTAAATATACATTTTTAAATAAAAAGTATGAATTTCATCTTAAAATCCTTTGTGAATCTAATAAATAATAAATTATTTTTTTTATTTTTACCCATACAACAATTGAGTAATTTCCATTCAAATAATACATTCAATTTATAAGAGTAATTAACAAGAATAGACAGGAAGAATCTTAAAATTAGTTCAGTTCTCCCCTCAAATTATCTAATTGCATTCTAATAAAGAAAAATTCCCGCATAAATCCTCACACTTTCTCCGCCTCGATTTGAGTGACTGTAAAACTCAGAATCATCAATGGCGGACAAACCAAGCAGATCGCTCGTGCTGTACGGCGATGGATTGGCTCATTTTATCGATCCATCCCACACTCATATCCACTCTCTCGCATCAAAAGCTGCCTGCGGCTTCTTGAGCCTTCCCAATTCCCCTTCCTTAGGTTTCACTTATTCCAATCTGTTCTCTTTTTTTTTTTTTAATTCAGTACTTTAATTCACTATTCAAATTTACACTATGATTTCTTTTTAATTCCCTAGTTGTCGCCTTGTAGCTGCTTGTTTCACCGTTTTATATGCTGGTAATGGATTATTAGTTATTTCTAGGTCCAGCAGTTTACTGGTGTGGGATTTTGAATTGTAATGTTCTTGAATTCTGTTGTTCTGAATCCTTTTTCCTTTTCCATTGTCGATTGATTCGTAAATCAAGCGGATGATTTCTTTTTAAGTTTCAACCTATCTATACTTTCATTACTAATCTACCATACAAAATGCAATTCTATATTTACTATTCTCTGCTTATTCTGCTGATTTTTTGAAGTATTATCATAACTTGATATAGTTGATGCTTGATCTCTTTTTTAGCTATTTAGGCTCTGCTTGGGGATTCGAAATTGAGATGATTCTAATGCCACTGAGCCAAACTCATTGAATCTTTACAGTCATGATAATGGTATTGAATTTGAAACTCACTTGGATTTAGATTACAGAAAGCGAGGATGAGAGGATAGTTCGGGAGTTTGCATATCTGCTGGATGCATGTGAAGCTTATCAAGACACGGTATGGTGTCTAAACAGTTTTCTGGAAATAAGAAAGTGCTATTTCTTGATAACTTATACTAATAGTTGTTGTTCTTGATTTTTTTACAGAGTGTTGAGAAGAGCACTTCAATGCCAACCATATCTCAGAGGTATTGCATTTTTTTTGTTTTTTTGTACTCTCTATGGTCGGAAGTGAATTTTAATTTACATTTTAATGGCATGCATTGCATGCTTCGTAATCTCACTTCAGGTTTATGGGATTGAAGGCTGCAATTGTTACAAATAATCATTCTCTAAAATCTTTTGGGAGCAAGCTCGGGTTCACTATTTTGTCATTCAGTGATTTACAAGGATATGATAGTTCACTTTCTGGATCATCGATTGATTTTGTGATCTCTGAATTACTTAAGTTGCTTGGATTTCAACAGGGGAAGACCATAGACACAAGTCAATTTGATTTAGTACTTGTGCACATAGGGGATGTTGAAACAGTTAGTAGTGATATAGAATACATTAATAATCTGGTTGGTGGTGTGATGCTCACAGCAGAACCTGGTTCAGAAATTGGTTCCCGCCTGCACTTGTCTCTTGTTATGAGCTATGGAAATATCAGAGAAATGGACACTACAAATTTATCGGTTCTGGTTTCTAAAGAAGAAAGGAACTCTGATCTTTCCATGCTCTTCCCTCAACAAAGTTACATGATGAGAGGAGAGAAGCCACGAAATGATGTTAGGTAAGCTAAAAAATGGATTGTTGCATTGCTTTTGTATTCTTATAGATATAGCTAATTCGTGATCAACAGGCACCACTGTCCCATGTTAGTTGCTCAGTGGCAGTATGCTGTGACTCGTATGGATATGGCTGAGACATTCGCTTTTAAAGATTTTAAAGAGGTATAATTTAGATTATCTAGATTATATAAATTACTTATTTCAATCAACTATGACCCTTTTTTTTTTTTTTTCTTTCATGTATCTGATCATATGTTAATCTTGCTTATCGCATGTCCTACTGCATTTACTTGTACAGTTCCAATGACTTCATTTATGTTTTCCTATTGTCGCAGCATGGCGGAAATCTTGTAATACCGGCTGACAGATTTATGCATGAAGTTGCATTCAAACTTTGGAAGGCCCCAAAATATGGAGCATAAGTTGGTTTTCATGGAAGCCTACCAATAGCAAATAAGGGAAAATGTCGGTTGTGCTACCTTTTTATATAAGCGGGAACGAAAAACCAGAGTTAGGGATCTTACCTGAATTCTCTAATGTTATTCAATGTCTTGAGCATTTTATTACTCAAGATACAAGCATATGAGTAGCCAAATAATGCAAAATTTCATTTTTGCAGTTCTTTTAAGCTTGTAATTTGTTATTCGTCTTCATAATAATCTTCGGTCGACCAATAAGAGAGGAGCAATGAGACAATAACAAATGATTATTCAGTTCCGATTCTAAAAGAACTATAATCAATTCAATGTCATGATGTCAGGTGAACATCAAAACCTAACATCAAACGCCAGTTTCATTATCCTGTAACTATGTGTACTGTTATTAGGTATTATAAACACTATAACGAAATGAACCCAGAATACGTCAATTCAGCTTCTTCCCAAAAACAGACATCTGATCTAATCACACAAGTTCTATCACTCTTAACAGGTCTTTTATGCAATAAGTAGCAATAAAAAACCAACCAATTAAGAGGAAGGAGAACGAAAATAGCCCAATCAAAAAGGGCCAACCGACAAAAAAGATACCGAGGCAGAGCACCAGTACGAAAGGAAGGAATGATCTGATTATTGATTTCCAGTCAATCCAATACCCTTTAAACAGAATTAGAGCTGCCACATTTATCATGTTCCAATCCATTGATCCGCGATAACAGAGTCGATTGAGGCAATTGGCAATGAAAGAGTAAGAGTTGCATGTGAAAAGGTTGTAGGTCTTGTGTTCGAATAATCGCACGCTTGACTGTAGAGCCTCATCCCATGTGATTGCAGTTCCATACTCATTGTGCATATAGCCATGCTTGCATGTGTGCCCAGCCAGGTTTGGGGGAAAGCAACACTGGGTTAACAAAAAAAAATTGTCAATGCAAGAACAGATGGTATATTTTTAACAAAGCAATGAATTATTCAAATTCAACCCTCGTCCTGCATGAAAATACTGTATTAATAAGGATGAATGCAACAGTAGCACTAGTGCGGGCATGTCAGTTTGCACGAGAGATTACACAACAGGGTGAAATACTTCAGGAAGAATCCGTGAATCTATACCTGCTCTCTATCAAGTTGCACATATCTCGCCACTGCACCAAATGCAAAATCATCAACATTCACGAAACTGGATCCTGCAAAGTCTAAGATAGTTCCATCCTCCCTGCAAATGCCAACATGCCCAATGAAAGGTGTCAGCCACGAGACAACTGGGAGAGGAGTCCAAACTAGACAGAATGGAAACTTGGATTTATTTGTATCAATCTCGTTCAATGGCCACCATTCATTCTTGAATCCTGATGCAGAAAGCATATGCTCAGTGTCAGAAGTCCCTTTTACATCCATTAAAGAAAATCTTCCGCCTTGCATGTGAGTTGCAGCACCTTTACACGGCTAAACATCAATATGTCAAACTACACCTTCAGACATAATGGATCTGTTAAAATACAATCAAGCGGATTGATTATCATATAACCAATGAACATGGATATGAAAGTCTTGCTAGAGACTCAAAAGCAATGCAGGCACATAAGGAGGTTGTTTTTTGAAATTACTAGTAATAAAACATTAACTACAATAAATACCTCACAAAATAGAAGTAAAACTTAGAATTTTCACTCATTTTGCGATATCGATCAGAGTCCAATACTTTTACCATTTTCAAGAATCCAAGCATTGCTCTTAATATATAATTATAATCTATCCATTTACATTATTGAGTTGTTTAGAAACACTTTAAGTTTTCAGAAATCTTAACTGGTAAAAACCTGATTTTCAGAAAACAATTCACCTTTCCTAGTTTTTATGCATACATTGTATCCAAATACATTATTCCAACCAGGACTTTTTTGTAAGTAGACCTTGCTTACATGATGCAACCATCTGACTCAGCAACATAAAAAAGAGAAAAGAAAAGAAGGGTAAAATACTAAAATCCTCATCTGAAGTGATTTTTACATTTGTGAAACTGGAGCCATTGCTCCATATTGTCACACATCAGCAAAGCAAAATCCTGATCTCTAATCATAGCTAAACAAAGATTTTACAATTTTATGAAACCAAACATAAAAGCCCCCCATTCTACAATAATATGAATAAGAGGTCTCCATTTTTCACTCATAATTATGACCAATTTCCATCATTCCTTCCATCTAGTTCCCACATTAACCGATTCATATCAAGCTATCATGCTATGTTAGAGTTCGATTTCCAGAATTATGAGCTTTGTGCTTTCTTAATGTTATTAATGTTATATGTTTAGGATTTGAGCTTTGTCTCCCTAATCTCCTTTGTTTTAGGTAGGATTTAATGTTTCAGATTCCTGCCATAGAGGAAAAGATTTCTTCTGTTCAAAACAACAACAACACCAACAACAACAACAACAATAACAACAACAATAATAATAATAACAATTCTTTATACAAGGAATGCCAATCTTGCAAGCATTCAAATTTTGCCAAACCAATACTTATTAGTATTTTTTTTTTAAAGAAAAAAATTGTCATGATTTTGTGAAGGAGTTATGTTTCCTATTTAACCAATTAAAAAAAAAAAAGAGAACCGAAATGCACCAAATGAACTGAGATTCTAACGCTGTGTCATTGATGATCTTCAAAAACTTCACGAATACATAAATCAGTAGCAATTAAAGCTGTGCAGATCTCATCCTACCCTATATACAAACCTAATACATCATAGGACTTTCAAATTAACCGCTAAATACTCAGTTTTTATATCGCTGGAAAATCAGATACCAATCCACAACATAAAAATTCAATATTTTCACCATAATTCACCATTTTCTAGGAGACCAAACAGAGCAATAGGATTTCTCAATCCAAAATAACACACGCATAAAAGAACTCAGGTAATGCTTACACCGGAATAACAAATTAATAATTAATAAACAGAAAAAATGGGCGGTAAATAATTGATAAACAATGGCGGGATACTGACCGGTAGAATAGGCGGCGAAACAGGGGAAAATGGGAGTAAAATAAATTGAAAAAAGAAAGAAAAATCAAAGACTCAATAGCTTGCAAGAAGAATTGAAAACTTTTCTTTGGTTGCTGTAGCTGTTGAGAGTATTGCTATTGGTTGAGTTCAAGGTGTCTGTAGAAGCAGAGATGGTTAATGTAAGAGAAGAAAACAGACCTCTTTAATATTAAATAATAAATCTAAAAAAAATGGGGAAATTATTAATTGTTTTTCAAGGTTCGTCTTCGAATTCGAAACGGGAAAGGGAGAAAGGAGCTGACGGAAAAATGGAAAGATGCATGAACCGTTCGTCATTTTGGCTTCCTTGGTGGGACCCTCCAACTCTCCCCGTAACTATTGTTTATTACTTTTTCTTTTCGGTATATATATTATTTTATTAGTACTATTTACTCTCATCCTCATTTCTCATTTGGGTTTAATATTTATTAATGAAAGAGAGAGAGAGAGAGAGAGAGAGAGATTGTTAGAAGATGAAAAAGTGGGTGAGGCAAAGAGCAGGCGAAAGCCATCACTGATGCACGCTGTCTTTAGCTTTTGATACTTTCTATTTTGGGATGCAATGTATGAGCGCTGGTTTCAGTCTTAACCATCAATGGCCGTACGTCGACGTGGCATCCAAACACGGGTTACTTTGACTGATTGCAACCACTGGGATCGGCTGCTCCATCCATATCCTTCTATCATCATTTTTTGTCCCTGTTAGTGGATTTTTTTAACTATTAAATATATTATTTTTTCTCTAAAAATAAAATATTTTAATCTAAAAAAAATAAAAAACGAAAATTGTACAACACATGCAGCCAAAAAAGAGAAAGAAAAAAAGAGAGAGAAAGTGGTGCAAAAGCTTGTGATAGGTTACAGAAAAGTGTAACGGTAGTAGCTTTTTCAGTCATTTAAGCAATTACGTTTGCCAAAATTAGGAGGAAAGGGGATGAATACACTGTCCAGACAGAAATAAATCTTTATAAATTTATCATTTTTTTTTAAAAGAAAAATATTAAAATTCATGAAAATTTTTAATTTTATCATTTTGGATTAAACCTCACTTTAATGGAATAAAATTGATCTAAACCCGCCACGTACGCATCCATACACCTTTGAAGATCAAGTGCAGAGAACTAATTCTAGTGATGTAAGACATCTAATAATTTAACCCACCAAAAAAACAAAAATACTATGTCATTGCGGTTGCTGATTCTTCATAATTTTTGTTCACTAGTATACAGTAGAGGCACGCTATACAGAAATAGAATCTATACAAATTATTAACAACTGCTTAATTTTCTGCAACTAGGAAAGACCAGGCTCACCGCAAAATGCATCTGGCTCAAATGATCTAGCCGACTCATCGCTGTACGCTCCAGGAATAGCTCTATCCATGGCTGCTTCAGATGTTAGTTGTGAACCCTTTTGGGTTCCATCAACATTGATGGAGAGAAGAACACATACTAATAATGATGTTGCAAGAGTAAGAAGCGTGTACTTCAATCTGCTCAGCACGGGCTTAACCTGCTTGCGAATATGAAAAATCGACCTAAATCTGTGTACTTATAAATACCAAATTCAATAGAGCAACGTGCATAAATCCATTCAAAAGCTATTTAGGATACAATTCATCATATGAATATGATCGCTCGGTGATATTTTATGAATAGCAGAAGCTCTTCAGATGTCTTTGCACTGCCTCATAGTGATAATAAATAAAAGAAATAGAAAGGTGAACACATAGTTATGCTCAACATGTAATCTTCATAGATGCTGTCCTCAGTTGCAGAAGCATAGAATTTATAGGTCCTTATTAAGCATAACCCGCCAGCAACAAAATCACATAAAGTTATAAATGAACCTCAATTAGTGCTCAAAACAAGATTATAGATACACAGTATCGAATTAATTTCTTCAGAAAGGACAACAGAAACATTGTCTCACATGAATGCTAAAGATAACTTCATTCTTCCTTAAATTACCCTACAGCAAAACCTTCCTATACCATTAACTATTAGTAATTTATATATAAACAATCATGGACATTGATCTTGAGCATGAAAGTGAATGAAAAAATTACCATATGATAATGTACTTACTGAAAATGAACCAAGTAGACGATCCCGTGCTAAAACTTCAGCAGTCTTCACCCATATCTGTTGACCCAACCCAATTTAGACTTCAAGTCTACCTGTCTATTTTACAAACAACAATGCAATGCAAATGTACATAGCGACTAAAATCTCAAGTCTCAGCTGAACAAAAATGTTTCATTTCTAATGTTTAGGACAGTTTAGAAAACTGAAAGAAGTGTGCTGAAAGCTGCTTTGTAGAAAAAGTTTGAACCATGCTTGCATTTGATTTGGACTCCACAACTTATTCAGCTAAGAAAGATACATGAATCTATTAGGACATTTGTTCAAGTTTCATGAGATGTCTCAAAACCAAAATAGCTTGAGCAATTATAAGCAATGATGATAATTGATTGATGACTGTTACTGCTAATAGAATATTTAAAAAATGAATAAAAAAGAGAGAAAGGAGAGCCATATTTTGAAGTACCTGACCGTCATACCACCCTGTCTCTTCATCTTCAAAAACAAAAGAGAGATTATAAACCGCCAATTCACTCAAATACAACAGTAAAAAACAGCAAGAGAAGGAGCAGAAGCCAATTACATTCAACGGTAGCACTGAGCAATCGATTCCCGACGTAAGCCCAACCCAAATACATCCTCATTACAGCAAGACTAACCACGAGTATTCCACTTGATAGACCTGCAAGAATTGGTTTCAATGGCTCCGTTTCCGGCCTCACCGAACCAAACCAGGCAATGGGCAATCCAATAAGGAAAGCGAAAGAAGCGCCGGTAACGAACAACCGAGAACAGTACTCAACAATATCGCCGGAAGCCCAAGAAAAAGGGAAAGAGGTGGAGAGATTCTGGAATTCGTTTATGGGCTGCTGGTCCAGTGGAACAGGGCAATCGGTTTCAGACGGAGATGGGGAAGGACCGTTTCCTCCATTTCTAAATGACGACGACAATGGTATTTTGGCAAATTTATTTGTATGATGGCGGTGTAATCTTGATTTGGCGAAAGGGATGATCGGAGAGAGATGAAAGTTGGGAGTGGACGGAGGGAAGAGGATAGGAGGTGGTTTTGGTGATAATTCAACTACTATAATTGCCATGGTCGGCTCTCGTCTCTTGCTTAATCACTCAGATTTTATCCAAATTGTTAGACTCTCGGTAGAATCTCGTTGCTTGATTTGGCGGGTGAGGTGTGATCAATGGTGAGGATGATGAAACCGCTGCAATTGCAAATAGAAAAATAAATAAAAATATTCTAACGCACCCTCATCATTCTTTTATGGAGAATCCAGAAAGAAAAGAATCACTTCACAATTCACACGAACACAAATTTAAAATTTATGCGCAAAGTCAGTTCAAGTAATTTGGTTTGCTCACTTCACAGTCGCAATTACAATCTACATTGAAATTCACAGTTAAAAATCATTACAAATTCTGCAAGTAAAACAGAATTATGAAACAATAAATATAAACACTTCATAAGCTTTTCTTTTTCTTTTTTTTTTTTTTCCTTCTTCTTTACCACAATGACCTGTGGGGATCACACGTTTATAATTCCGGAGTGGGGATTGCTACCCCAGACATTACCTCAATGTAGAGAGAAAACTAAATTGAAATATTATTTTTTTCCCTTTTTTCTTTTTCCTTTTCCTTTTTACTCTGATTTTCTTACATGTGAGATTGACAATAACTATTTATGCTACTTAAAGCAACTTCCCAATGGCATCCTCCTCCACTGCACTTATGCAGTTAGGAGGATCTCCACTCTGTTGTACCAACGGGGGTTTGTGCTGAGTCCCCACTTTGAATGAACTAACACTTTCCCGTCCAGTATGCTCTTACTTGGCATCAAATAAGCAAAAATAAAATTAACCTTCTGGCTGCTCCAGCTCTTTGAGCTCAGAAACAACTTTAAAACTACATTTGTGATGTTTCAGTCTGTACGTTGTTTGCATTTGTATGTTACGTTCTTTCAGCGCATAAACGTTGAACGTGACGCAGACGGGGTATGAGTTGTGAAAAAGAGGGCCGTAATTGTGGCTCCCTGCAAAAACAATCAAAATCTTATAATTCTACATAAAGTTCAATATATATATATATAAACATTAGCCGTGTCTTGAACTCACCTTTGCCAACAATCATGTATTATCTGCGCAACGGCAGGATCAACATGCTCTGGAATCTCAAGCCGTTTGTTTTGGAATCCCACAGCACCTACAACTTGCATCGGATTCAAGCCTTTCCAGGGGATTTGACAAGTGGCTAGCTCCCATAATATTACACCAAAACTGTACACATCACATCTGAAAGGAAGCCGATACTAAATTCTGTAAGAAACATTCTTATAGAGAACTCTAAGACAAAATGCCTACACTCCTGCAATTGTATGTGGATTCTAGGTTTAAAATGTGCAGGTATTAGCATTAAGTTCACTCACTTTTCATTTGCTGGTTCATTCCTCAGTACTTCAGGTGCCATCCATTCAGGCTACAATACAAAACCAAACTTCTTGTTATTTGGTTGAGAAGAACACGAAAGAATTCTGAGAAAAAATCCATTCAATAATATGCTTGATGATGTCTTACCGTTCCAGCAGTTGACTTTGAGGACAGAAAAGTGTGGTGCTTCAGGCGTGACAATCCAAAATCACAGACCTGTTGATAGAATTACACAATATGACGCGGAAAATATACTAATTATATTTTTCAGCAAGGATGAAGCACTCAACCTTATTCTATTCGAACAATATGAATAATAATAAAAAAAAATGTAAGGTAGGATTTTTTCGTTTATCAACCTTAACAACCCAGTTTTTGTCAACAAGGAGATTTGGAGACTTCAAATCGCGATGCACAATAGGAGGATGGCTTGTGTGCAAGTAGTTCATTCCCTTGGCCTGCAAATAGAAACATTTTACCTAGTAGAGAAAATGCAAGAAAAATAGAATAGTTACCAAGAAGAGAGAGATTAGCCAACTAATACCACATCAAGCGCCATTCGTGTTCGCCTCCTTTCATCGAGTTGAGAATTAGGACGATGCAATAACCTATATAAACTACCCCTGCATGCAATGAGGGACAATATGAGAACAAGATGGACAATTCATTTATTGACTCAGTAGCAACTACTTTCATTGAAAAAGTTCTTGGCAGAAACTAGGCCAATGATGAAATTTGAAAAATCCCCACAACAACCTTCAATCTAATGCCAATGCAGTAAAATAAAGCTAACAAGTGAGACTTTACTTTTTCACATATAAATCATGGAATAACTCAGAATCAGATTTGATTGTTGCCACAGATTAAACAAAATATCAGGTGCAAATAAACATACAAGCATGTGAGCACAACCACAGTAAGATTCATAATGGTTATCACAAAAACCTAGCAGTGAGAGCCAAAAGAGCATATGCATGATTAAGATAATTTTGAGGTACTCAAGTGAACATTTTAAAGCTTTCATCATATTATTGATCCAATTTCACATGGCACCAATGTGAACAAGAACTCAAATATTAGATAGATGGTAATGTAATGTTTTTCTTCAAGTAAATGACATAGATCCAGCAGGAATTTGGTGGCAGAAGGGGAGGGAGAGAGAGAGAGAGAGAGAGAGAGAGAGAACCTGGGCAGGAACTCTGTCAGTATTGACAAATGTGGGGGGCGAGTAACTGCTCCCATGAACAGAACAACATTAGGATGTCGTAATCTTAACATGATTTCAGCCTGCATAAAGCAATCAGTTGGAGTTGATCCAAATGTTATTATATCAGAAATCGGGATATATAGTGTATGAAGTTAACAACTGGTGCTTACTTCACATTTGAACTGGACCAATGCATCTCCAGATAAATCTTGGTCCAAAAATTTCTTCACAGCAACTTCCTATCATGGAGAACCAATAATAAACCATCAAAATTAGACCAAATGGATTTGAAACAAAAAACAGTTAAGCTATTAGGAGTCAAAACATTTTGGCAGCAAGTCGAATGCTGGCACTATAGCAGCATCCATTAAATATCAAAAGTGACACCTTGAAAACCACTCAATCTATAAGGAAAGCAGGACTGTCACCAAACTTCTCATACATTCCTATCATTATGGCCACCAAGGAGAGATGACATTATGGCCACCAAGAAGAGATGACATATCATAGCAAGGCATGGTTGAAGAACCAATACAACGTTGAAGAATATAACTTACAGTGCCATTCCAATCTCCATGGTAGACCTCACCATATGAACCTGCATGATAGGATATCAAATGAGATTGTCATAAAACAAGCATACTAGCAGTCAAAACATACATCATGTTCTAACAAGACATGCACCTATAAAACATTAAATCAAATCACTGCTTAGTAAGAAATGAAGAGGCATGCTCTTAATTGCTCTGCCTACTACATTACCATTTCTTCTCAGCCATGAGTCCAAGACCATCCAAAGAAATAGCTTAACATATTATTAATCTTACTAGGATTAGATTGGAGAATGGAAGCCTACTGAAATCCCTTTGTAGAAAAGTAAGTTTGGCCTTCTTTAATCACATTATGATAAAAATCTTCCTATTCTATAGATTAATCAGCTTGCAAGACCTTGGTTATAGAGTAATAAAATACGAATTATTTGTGCAAAACAAATCCTTTGTATAAATAGAACTTCCATGAATGAGAGAAAAACTTTATAAAGGTACATAAAAAATTGGTCGACAAGAACTCTCAAGCCTAAAGTCAAAATAAAAGTCGAAAATCATAGCATGAAGTGCAGTGATGTATTTTTTCACCATACAGTTGTGGAACTTCATAAGAACAATACTTACCTATGCCGATGCGTTCCCCAATCTGAAGATCTTCCCACGGTATTTCCCATTCCGCAACTTCTCCGAGCACTGGGTGAATTTTCTCACTGTAACCATTGCAAGAAATATGGAGACCACTGTTGAATGTTTCAGTTGACTTCGTAGCAGATTCTTTGCCTGTTTCCATGTTCAAGACCCTTCCAACCTTATCAGGGAAGCACTGGTTATTATCCCGAACTAAGGTGTCTTCAGGTGGTATTTGGCAAAAGTCCACTTCTGAGGGCAAGGAAGATCCATGGACAAGATTACCATGCATCATCCTTCCAAGCAATCCTGGTGAGTTAGGAGGAACTGTATCAACACTTACAGCACCTAGATGCTTTTTTTCATTGGTTCTACTATCAAAAACTATAAATCCCTCTTGAGTAACATCAGAAGGGAAAGATACTTGAGATTTGAGAAAATTCGTTTCCAATTCCCTTTGTTGTTTAGCTGGCCTCTCAGCAGGCAATCCTTGTTCAGTATTCTCTGCAGTTAAGGAAACAAGGTACTCTGCATGCCTTGCCAATAACTTATCAGAATAACAACGAAACTCATCATCTAAGTTTACTCCATTTTTTGGATGAACTTTTTCAAAAACCTTTTGTTTACCCTGATCCTGCTGATTTGTATCTGAAAATAAATCTGGAGGAGGTGATGCCCCGCTCTCCAATAGCACAGCATGTAATTTCTGAGCAAATTCAGGATTTTTTGCAGCAGATATAACATACTTGGAGACATTTTTCACTTTAATGTTTTCGGCCGATGATTGCCTTTCATTCCCTGATGAGTCCTCATGAGATCTATGAGATAACGGGAAAAGCATTCCAAACTCTCGTTCAAATGTCTCAATTTGGGCTTTTTCAACCAGGTTTGCATTAACCTCGTTAGTTTTAAAGCCCACAAGTAATGCCTCTTCTGTCCTTGAGTTGCCAACCTGGGGAACCCTATCCACATTAGGTGAAAGTGCCTGATCCCTGGGTCCTTCACCCGGCAACAAAGATGAATCTTTGGCAGCATTTGTAAGATCAGCAAAGCCCATGATATCAAATCCAGGGCATGGGAGATGGCTGCTGGGCACCTCAGCAGGAATTAGTGTTCCAGGAGCACCCATGAGATCAATAATGTATTCACTGCATTTCAGCATCAGATAAAGCAAATCAATATTCCCATAAAACCTTTTGAAACCAAAAGCAAAACATAAAAAAGAGGGGAAAAATAACAAGATGGCACACCCCCCCTTCGAACTTATATGTCCTTATGTCGGAAGGGAAGCACAGGTCCAATTACTCAAGAACAATGACACACGAAAAATGAATTACCTGCAGCGGATTACGTAAACACAAACTGTAGATGAATTGGCATTGGCAACAAAAGTGATTATTTGCACCATCTCAAGAATAGCATCCAGCATTCATAGATTTTATATTTTTGAAATCTTTCAGTGTAAGTTCACAAACAAAATATGGAAACACCAGTAAGGTTATCACAAAGAACCCAGCTGCCATCAAGATATATAAAGAAAGGGCCTCGTATAAATTTGGGTCCACATGAACAAGTATAAAAGAAGTAATACACAACAATGAAGAATATATATAATTTAGTTTGCGAATGCCACTTGGCCAGCAAGATACCAAATTAACAAAAGAAAAAAAAAATATAGAAGCAAAAACACATTACCTTCCATCATCAATCTTAATCAAATTTACAGCTCCATCATCAGTGCCAGTATAGTAGCTCCCCTTAACCAGCATGCATGGAAGATTAATTCTATCAGCTAGCACCTAACAAACAAAATATTGGAATAATCAATTATAGCAGAACTTTCTTTAAAAGGACCCAAAGCAGTTGTACAAAATAAGCATAGGCATTTCTTGCAAATTGCAAAAACTTATTAAGATGTATGAAAAGTTGAAAGAAACAGGATGCCATATAGAAGTCAACGAGTGCAGGTGTTTCATTATTCAGCCAGCTTCACTTACTACCACGACTTAAAAGAGATCGCACAACCTTAAAAAGCAAAGCCCTGTGACGAGAAAGTCCAACATCAAGCTGTCCAAGGGGAAGAATGACAGATTTCAAAGCATTCCGTAACTCATAGCTTCTCTGGGTCCACCTTGTTGATATCTCATCAGCACCACCGACTGGACCACCCATTCTATCAACAACAAGATCAGCAAGTTTCTGTATCAAGCCACTTAAAAGCAAGCCATCAGAGACTCGGTTCTCCAACGACATTATATAAGCTTTTCTCTCAAGCTCCCGCAGTTCAGGATCAACAAGGCGATTTACCAATACCACTTCATAATCAACATTATCAAAGACGGATATCGCTTGCAGATCCACTAATAATGGCATCTTTCCTTGAATGACTGAATTTGAGGTAACACCAGATACATCACAAAAGCCATCCAGCACTTTGTCGTTATAGTTCACAACATTATAGCTCTGCATCAAACATATATCAAAATTAGAGGGAAATTTGATAGATTCAGAAGATTATCTAAATCTGGAAGATATAGACTTGGTAAGGAAACTTATGAAAGACGTCAAAATTATGCTCCACTATGCAAACTTC
Source organism: Jatropha podagrica (assembly GCA_947857235.1). NCBI lineage: Eukaryota > Viridiplantae > Streptophyta > Magnoliopsida > Malpighiales > Euphorbiaceae > Jatropha > Jatropha podagrica. The sequence continues at coordinate 55,413 of CANUEP010284096.1, read as the reverse complement.
ACTAGGGAGTGGTACGACAATGAACGAACATGTTCGGATCTTAGGCTTTACAACATTTGTTCAGCTAGCTTCTGTTTTCTTCTTTGTAACTTTATATGGTTGGATAACAAATTATGACATATAATCTTTATGTGCATATCTTCAAGTGATGTGTGAAACTCCTAAAGCCTAACCTCCTAAATAACTGTTGAAGAAGTGCAGAATAGTAGTGAAGTATACCCGTCCTCATATTAGAAGTCTACAACTCAACATTCCAGTCTCTAATTGAAATAAGTACCCCCTAGATTGGAGCTTTTAGTTGGAACAAAATACAAAACATATTCAAAATAAGTTTAACAGCTAAAATATGAGGGACATGAAGAGATTGCATAAACTTCTCTACAAACATACAAGGAATTCACTCTCGTTACATCAAATGCTTGATTACCGCTTTCATTTCATGGACATCAGAGCACAAAACCTTTCTTCAAAAAGGCCAATCAAAGACCACCACTGTAAACCACACAGAAACATAAGGAACTTATGTTCTCAACATAGCACAGACTACTCAATTCCCTCCAGTCAATAGTTTCTTTCCACAAACTCTGCAATGCAAAACCATTCGACTAATTTGTAAACAAACTCCACTTAGCTGCTCTAGAATTTTTAATTTCCAGGATAAAAGGAGTCAAGCACACAAATAAAACGGGGAATTAATTAATTTTTCCATTTCCCGCTTAGAAAGCAAAACAGTCGTGGAAACGTTTTTCAAGCATAACCATCACCAAGTAAATCTTCACAAACAATCGAAACCATTTAATGGAAACAACCAAACATTATCGACAAACTCATAAAAACCTTCAGTTACTTGCATAGGATATTCGCCTCATAAAGACATATTATACTTGGTAGTAAATGAACGCATTCTTTTTTTCGTCCCGAATTAACTTAAACTATTAGGCCAAGCCTAAAATCTTATAATTAGAGAAACTGAGAACATAAATATATCCTAATCTTCAATAGAACGATTAAAAACGTACAATGTAAACAGAACGCCGCCGAAAATGATAAAAAATTGCTCTATAAAAACCAAATTAATTGAAAACACCAAGCGAACTAAAATGGAAAACCAAATGACAAAATTAGAAATCAAACAAATTATAGTCATTAACTCTAGGAAACTGATCCATAAAACGAAATGGAATCTGACATAGTACCGGTATAAGATCCAGAAGTCCGAAACCCAACTCATAAACTCCAGGTCATCAAAATCAAAAACCTAAAAAATGGGACAAAGTTGCATATAGATATATAATCATGTACATATAGCCAGTCAAAACATACCCAATAGCGACGCGAGAGAGACTCGGCTAGAGCATCGGTGACAGGAACCGGCGCGACAGGGCACCCAAGGCTAATCCGCTTGGCGGCATCGATCTGAGCTGACTCCGGATCCTCAAGTGAATTTGGATCCGAGGCACTAATTGCCAAAGCCAGCTGAACCTGAAACTCCTCTTCCAATAAATTAAAATCCAAACCACTATTCCCATCCCCTGCAGCCACCCGATCCCCGCCAGGCGATTCAACGGCCCCAGTTCTAGCATTTGAAGACGAAGGTGACGTTGATGATGACGATAACAGGTTTGGGCTGGCACCTGGGTTAGCCACGGGTCGCGCGTCGCCTAATCGTTGGTGGTCATTGATGCCACCACCGATATGGAGCTTTCTGAGCAGATGCTTCATCTTCGACATCGATCATTAACGAGAACTCGGAAAATCTCTCTCTGTTCTTTCTTTTTCTTAGTTTCTTTCGATGTAAGTTTTTTAGGTTTGTTTTCGTTTTTTTCTCTATCTCTGTATCTGCTGGCTTAACCTGCGCCTACTAGTACTGAACGAAGATTCGCTTATCCTGCGCACCCTTCTCCGTTAAGCTACCACCACTTGAGAGACTTAAATAGTTAAATTAACCGCTCACCCATTCATTCCCTCCAATATACACACTGTGTAGCACAAAGACAAAGTACAATACACCATTTTTATATTGACAAAGTCAAGGACACCAGTATACCGTTTCTCTACGTCCGTTCACATTGTCTTGTACTGCAATCGATCGATCTGCAGTTCTGCACCGTCGATACGGTGATCTTGTGATCTCTTTAGGATAACACTCAATGATAATGATTAGAGCCATTTAGGATCTTAGCTTCATTTAATCACTTTATTAAAGTTTTATATTTAATCCAAATATTAAGTGACATTAAATTGATAGGTTAATGCATAATCCATAGTCAAACTTCTATTGCGATTAAAGATAATTTTTTCTGATTGAGGTAAAATAAATGCATTGATAATAGGACAAATAGAATAAAATAGAACTTGATTCTGATTTAAATTAAAAATTATTTTATTTAGCATTTATTATAATTTTTTAGTGGGTATTTATATTTAATTTATTTAAAAAAATGAAGAATAAATTTAGTATAAGTTTATATAAAAATAAATAAATTATTAGTCTTAAGAATAGGTTAAATGCATAAATAATATAAAACCAGTTGAATTTATTGAATAATTATATTTAATGATTAACTAAATAAATGTACATAATTTCCTAGTGCGGGTGCAACATTAGAAGTAAAGGTGCAGTAGCACTATAGTATAAAATTGAATTTAAGAGAATAGAATGTACAAAAACGTGGTATAATACAAAATGAATAGGGATTATGGACGTAGACGGTAACGAGAGGCCTGTGAGTTGTTTTTGACTTGACCTTACCTTTTTTGTATTTATTTTCATTTTTAATAGTCTTAAAGCCCTGTTTGGAAATTTGTGTAAGATAATCTCTTGTCATTTGGCGACTTGGACAATGCCCATTTTGTATCGTGAATTTGTGATCAATTATATCTTTTTTATATTTTAATAATGTATAAAATAATTAAATATCGTCTCTTTATCATCCGGATAATACAATAAAAGTCAATATTATAATTCTATGCTCGTTATTTTTTTAAGAAATCACCTAATAATTTATATGCGCTCATATAAATAATTTAATATTCATAATTTTTTTTAGAAAAAGATTATTACCGCGTGTGTCCAAATATTGAGATCTTGATTTGAGATATTTTTATAATGCGTATTGAACCCTCGAGACACTTCATTTCATTGAATTATAATTTTATAAATAATTTAATATTCATAGGGTTACTTACGCTGGGATATATGATTTACATTTTACTTTTATATTTTATTAATATAGACAATTAATGTTTTTTTTTTTTTTTTTTACAGACCTTATCTTTGTCACAATCCATTAACATAGGTATTTAAATGATTTACCTTATCTTTTTATTGACGAGCATCTATCCAAAAAAATCCGAATGGAAAATTAGAAATTTGAATTTTCCATTTTGGAATGGAAATAAAGAGTGGGTTTGGATTTGAAGTTCCATGAGCCTAGGAAGCAGCAAATAGAGCAATTACCGTAAAAGAGGGAAACATTCACTACTAGAGGCCAAAAGGCGTTCGTTTGTTTTTATCTTTGGAAGTCTAACCATCAGTTCTTTTTGGATCGTTCATATCTATTGCGGATAAGATTGTTGTTGCGAGGTAACGAATTCAAGAATGACCAATCAAAATAATTTACCATTTCCAACCATTTACCCTTTCTTCGATTATAAGAACAGCCAATCAAAATAACGTGCCCTTTCAAACCATTTACCCTTTCTTTGGAAATAATACTACAATAAATTTTTTAGCAATGAAGCAATAATTATTATGAAGCAATAATTATTGATTATATGAAAAAAATTTTATTACAAAACAATAATCATCCTCTCAATATAAATTCTAACTTTTTTTACTTTGTATGAAAAGATATTATTACAAATTTATCATCTTTGTATCTGAGCATTTGAAAAACTGAGAGAAAATATTTAAAATCGCTTTTCAGATGCCATGGCAGAGGGAGAAAGACGAAAAGCAAATATAATTACAGAAGTTATGTTGCAAGTAAGCAACAATTGTCATTAAGACAGCTGATTAACAGTACATTGACAAATTAATGTTCTTTCCAGCTGAAATGAGACATGAATATGAATAAACTTATGTACAGATGAAGAGAGAAGATTTTTGCATTTCGTGTACGTACAGCACCATTGAGCCCATCTATGAAGATTAAGCAGTAGCTGCAGCCTGTTCTTCCACATAGTGGGATGCTGGAAGAAGGGTGCAGATGAGGTTGCGATCACCATACACATTGTCCACACGCCCTGATATGACAGTGAATCATCAGTAAAACTGAAGAGGGTATTTATAAAAATGGATAATAAGAAGACAATACAAGAAAGCTTACCTGTAGTAGGCCAGAACTTCGATGTGCGAAGCCAAGAAGCGGGGAAGGCTGCATATTCGCGGGTATATGGTTTTGTCCATGTATCTCCCATGAGCAAAGACGGAGGATGAGGAGCTCCCTGCATTCACATTTTAATCAACAATAATTATGTACAACAAAAAAATGCATCAAAACTATGCTGGTGAAAAATTCAATGGCATTATACTTCAACTGAAGAGGAAAAAAAAAGAAGAGAGACAGAAAAAGGTCATTTAACCTTGAGGACGTTGTTGTTGATATCAGCATTTCCTTTCTCAATCTCTGCTATTTCCTGCCTAATAGAGATAAGGGCATCACAGAATCTGTCTAACTCTGCCTGAAAAAAGAAAAGAAGCATTCGATTGAAACTCCATGAGAGCGGAGAAGCAATTGGAGAATACAAAGAGATGGAGATTGTCACCAGCTTTACCTTGCTTTCACTTTCAGTGGGTTCAATCATAAGTGTGCCTGGAACTGGCCATGACATTGTTGGTGCATGAAATCCGTAGTCCATGAGACGTTTGGCAACGTCCTCAGGCTCAATTCCAGCAGTATTCTGCAACAAGTATTGCAATGATTTTTGATGGATAAAAGGGGGGGATGATTAAAAGCAGATACATATTTTAATAATTACCTTAAAGCCTCTCAAGTCCACAATGAATTCATGGGCAACTGTTCCATTGACACCACGGAAAAGAATTGGATAGTAATTCTGAGAAGCAAAACAATGACAAATAAAAAATTAAATGAAAGCCAAAATTGTCAACAAGTTTACTTCTAACAATGAACTCACAAGTCAGAATGCAATATTCTACTGAAAGAGTAAATTCAACCGGTATGTCAAAGACAGTATAAAATTTAACAGTATAAGTTAAACATGATTTTAGTTGTTTCATTAACAAAGACAAAAGACTGTTCATGATCATTTCTTAGAGTTCACAACAGGCATACTTGTTCACAAAACTAGTTGATTTAAGACTATAACAGAAAGGAAAGTCAAGGGAAAATGAGAAACCTCCAAACGCTTTGCCATGTAATTTGCATTCAATATGGCAATCTTGGAAGCTTCTGTTAGTCCTTGAGATCCCATCATTGCTATGTAAGTGTAAGATATCGGCAAGATAAGTGCAGATCCCCATGGTGCAGCTGAAATGGTACCCAGTGGTTGAGTCTTGTCAGGGGCTGGTATACCACCAGTGGATACCTTCAATGCAAATAAAAAAGAAATTTAGAACTAAATGACAAAGACAGAAGAACTCTTAGTAGTAAACACCATAGACAACGGAATTTAGATGATTGCCTGAAGTCAATTCAACAATAAAAATTGATAAAAGAAGTGACCATTTGCTTCAGCTTTTTACGTATGAATTTTTTGGCATCATTAGATGGACTATGAAGCAACTTAATACCGAGTGGAAACAGTTCCCTGAAAAGTAAATGCATGAAAAGCTATTCACTGCAATAAGAATATGTACCACAGGATGCGAAGGCAGAAATGGTGCCAAGTGCTTCTTCACTCCAATAGGACCCATCCCAGGACCACCACCTCCATGGGGAATGCAAAATGTTTTATGGAGATTGAGATGGCAAACATCAGCTCCAATGAAACCTGGACTTGTCAGACCCACCTGCAAGGACTAACACTTTAAAATGATATGTTCACCAATATATAACAAACGACAATATTTATACCATAATAGGAGATGAGTGAAAAACAGGATTCTAAATAACTTTTGTGCGTAGCAATGTTGAGCAAAAAATGCATGTGAAAAATTGAAGCTATTCGCATTTTTTTGGAAAGAAGAGACAATGAAATAACACCATAACCAATTTGAGAACTTATAGAAGAGAAAGACTACTATGTACGTAAATTTAAAGTAATATAATATAGCATGGGAAAACAAACCTGTGCATTCATGTTAGCTCCATCCATGTATACTTGACCTCCATTGTCATGAATTATTTTACATATCTCATCAATACCTTCTTCATAGACTCCATGAGTAGAAGGATATGTAACCTAAAATTTAAAACAGAATCAGATAACTGGTACCATTCCACTAACATAAAAATAAATCGTGAAGGAAACACAATATCCATACCATAAGAGCTGATAGGTTGTCCTTATTGGCTTCAGCAGCCTTCCTTAGCTCTTCAATGTTAATGTTTCCCTTGGCATCAGTTCCAACAGCAACAATTTTCATTCCACACATGGCAGCACTTGCAGGATTTGTCCCATGTGCTGAAACAGGTATAATGCATACATTGCGATGATGATCTCCTCTTGACTACAACATCCATTGAAGGGGCGAAATTAGCATAATTACTTGGCCAGGAAGGAAAAAGGAATAAAAATGCTATAAAATGAAGTGGCATAAGTAAGATGGAATTTCTGGATGTGGACAACAACAGTAATAAATGTAACAAAATCAAAAGTGGCAAGAGATTGTGGTAACCATTCTCTTCTGTTCAACTATTCATTTGAGGAATAAAGAGTGTAATATCAGATATTATGCAAAAATCCATTCAATGAATCGATTTTAGGAATAATATCGATGAAGAAAAGAGCTCGAAGAAAATAGCAAGTGTTCAACTCCAGGATTATTATAAATATAGTCACATAAATTTTTTCCTCTTTCCTCTGACAAAATTTAATATAAAGAGAAGGAAGTCTCATAGAACATAATCAAAAAGCATGAAATGCTTGATCTGAGCTCTCAGCGTAAGCAAGCTTCAAGCTGCGAAACATTGAAATATTTGACTACTAAGAGCCTAAAGCTAGAAGGAATGATCAAAATGTTTACAAGTTGGTCCAAGATACCTTATGATATGCACGAATAACCATCAGCCCAGCATACTCTCCAGCAGCACCGGCGTTAGGTTGCAATGAGAATGAGTCAAACCCAGTGATTGTACACAATAATTTGCCCAAGTCATCGAACATTTCCTTAAATAATATAAGAATTTGAAAAAGGTCAATTTAATAGTTCAGGCACTACAGTTGGTCATTTGAAACATAGCAAAAACACCTCAATTTTCACTTTAAATAACATGGGGAACTCCCCACCTGATAACCCTGAGCCTGTTCTTGGGGAGCAAAGGGGTGAATGTCAGTGAAGTTAGGCCATGTCACCGGCATCATTTCAACAGTTGCATTCAATTTCATTGTGCAAGATCCCAGTGGAATCATACTGTGGCACAAAGAGAGATCCTTCAACTGCAACCGATGCATATACCTGAGCAGCTCATGCTCTGTATGATACCTAATAAAAAAAGACGAAAGAAAGAGAAAAATATCAGAGTCACTTCCAAAAAATAACCTTGATGTTCGAATTTGCAGGACAAAGGTGCTACATGTTAAAGATTTGGTGCGTCAGGAATGGACTCTCCCTTGTTAGCCCAGAAGGGATTGCATTTTGAACCTCTGGTGACAGAGATGCAGCAGTAAATGGGACCTGAAATTTGGAAAAATGGAGATCTTAACTTCATGGTTAAAATAGCGATGTACTGGAACCACAAAAAAGAATGACAAGTAAGCCTTAATTCCAAACTAGTTGAAGCGGACTTTTGCCATTATATCTGCTCGAATCCATAATAGAAAGAAAAGATAGAGCATAAAAAATATATCCAAACAAAAATATGCAAACAAACAGATAGAAATATTTAATAATACTTACAGGCTTGCCAGCAGCAAAAATTTTGAAAAGTTGGTCAACATCCTCTAGAGTTGTTGTTTCATCAAAGGAAACAGTGATCTGAAAAGCAAACCATATTATACTAACCCCATGATATTGAATTGTAGGAAGATATACATCAGATAGGATTAAACTTACAGTGTTTGCATCTATGATTCGCAAGTTTACATGACTCTTGTATGCAGCATCAGCAATTGCATGTGCAATAGCAGACTTAACTTTCACGGTGTCAAAGAAGGGAAGGCCCTGGACTTCCACTGTCCCAAGTTTCTTTAATCCAAGTGCAAAGACTCCAGCAAGACCATGGACCCTTTGTGCAATTGTTTTAAGGCCTTCAGGCCCATGGTAGACAGCATACATAGCAGCCATGTTTGCAAGTAATGCCTAAATAGAAGATAATATTACTTTCAACTAAGGGAAGTCCAGCTTACTAAATAACTTAGAATAAGACCTGGTCAGTTGGTTTAGGAAAATACAAATGAATACGTTCCTGATCAAAATTTTGAGCTAGGTAATTCTGTCTCAACATATGTATTTGAAAAACATGGCATTTAAAAGTGGTGTTTCACTAATTTTTACAGGAGTCCACAGACAAGCAAAGGAAATGCTAATAATATGAACAATTTTTATCTTACTTGAGCAGTGCAAATGTTGCTGGTAGCCTTGTCCCTCCGAATATGCTGCTCCCGAGTTTGCATTGCCATACGCAGAGCAGGCTTCCCAGAAGAATCAACACTAACACCAATAATTCTTCCAGGCATCAACCTCTTGTACTCTTGTGAGGTAGCCAAGAAAGCTGCATGTGGACCTCCGTAACCCATTGGAACACCAAACCTCTGAGCTGATCCAACAACAATATCTGCCCCCAGTTCACCAGGAGGCTTCAACACTGTCAACGCCAACAAATCCGTCGCCATAACAACCTTAACCCCATTAGCATGAGCATTCTTAATAAACTCCTCATAGTCCAAAATCTCACCCTCAGTTCCCGGATACTGAACCAAAACCCCACAAACATCGCCGCATTTGTAATTAATATCCTTAAGATCCATGGTAACTACCTTAACATCAAATCCGTCTGCCCTAGTCTTACAAATATCAATAGTTTGAGGGTGACAATTATTAGCAATAATAAAAGTCTTTTTCTTTCCTTTTAGAATATTATTACACATAGCCATTGCCTCAGCAGCAGCTGTTCCTTCATCAAGCAATGAAGCATTTGACATAGGCAATCCAGTAAGATCAGTAATCATAGTCTGGTAATTAAGCAAAGACTCCAATCTCCCTTGAGAAATCTCAGCTTGGTAAGGCGTATACTGCGTATACCAAGCTGGATTTTCCATTATATTTCTCAAAATTACAGGCGGAACGTGCGTATTATAATACCCCATCCCTATATAAGACTTGAAAACCTTATTCTTTGATGCTAATTTTTTCATATGTTCAACCATTTGGCTCTCGGTTAATCCTTCATCAAACTTTGGGAACTTCATTGAATCAATTTTAATAGATTTGGGCACAGTAGCATCAATTAAAGAATCAAGATTATCAAACCCACATACCTCAGCCATTTTTGTTTGCTCCTCTGGTGTGGCTGAGTTATGGCGGCGAGGAAAAGTGTCACTGGGTTTCAAAGATTCAACAGAAATAGATCGAACTTGTGACCCAACACCATAATAACCAGCTGCAGCAGCAGCAACATTTCTCCCTCCGAGTAAAAACCCTGATCTATGATTTCTAGAAGCAAAAGATGACAATGATGAAACGCACCTAGAAGGACTGTACAATACAGGAGAAGAAGAGTTTAACAGAGCTGACGACTCATTGCGGCCCCGGTGGCTACATTGCTTCGATTCATTTACTAGCCGTTTCAGGATTGCCCTGTTAGCAAGCCGCCTTGCACGTTCCATGAATAAAATGTACAGAGGAAAAAGGAGTGAACCTTTCTTTTTTTTTTTTTTTTCTTAAACCAGTAGGAGAGAATAGGCAAATGGGGTTGGTGAGGAAAAGAGAAAGTTGAAAGAATGGGATTATTTCTGCTCCATGGAATAAGCGGAGGGTTGGGTTGGTGATAATATAGTGAATTTTTGTCTGTATACAAATATTTATATATGTTAGTTGTATATAAATATTAGAAATCTATGGCTTCAAGATCTGGTGGTAATGGTGAGTGGTGGCTGACTGGTCACCTATGAAGAAAAGGACAGTTATTTTTCTTTTACAATCTGCAGGAACGTTACCAATATCTCAAACAAAAAAAAAGGCAAAAAAAATGAATGGAAGAAATTGAAGGAAAACAAGATTGAATATCGGTGGATCAAATTGCTTCCCATTTTCATTCAAAAATTTTGATTTTTCTTGAAAAGTGTGATCAGAGATGATTCATGGTTGGCAGAATCTCTTTCACACCCTGCCTATCTTTATGTCTGATGCGATTGCAAAAACAGTTTAGGGTTAGGGTTTTTTCACCAATCAAAAAGCACTTAAAAAAATCTTCCCATGCTGTGATGAAATCCTTACAGTTCAGTGAGCTTTAACTGTATCATCCTTCACCTCGTTTAATTTTTCTTTTTATTTTTTTCCTCCACAAGGAAAAGGCACGAAATCTATATAGCCATTACTCTCCTTTGCTAGTTTCATTGTTTGTTTTTTAAATAAAAAATAAAAAGTACAGCGTGACTGCAATTGTGAGAATACCTAAAAAGTACAGATTGACAGATAGGGATTTGTACCAGATCTCACCAACCTTAAGAAAAATAAAATGATTGCAGCTTATTTGGAAATATGATGATTCCTCACAAATAAATAAATAAACATGGCAACTGTTGGAAATGTAGTAAGAAAAAATAATAAGAAAAAGCATAGTAATTCCTTCCCTCGTTGTATTTCCTCTGATGGGCTTGACAATGGATGAATAACATCTGTCGATGGGCTTTTGAATTGTTATAACTGCTGCCAACAATGAGAGCGTATAAAATTCATAGTACATAACATCCAACGATATAATGTATGTGTTGTGAGGGCCCAAATTTGAAAGCCTCGCCTTTGTCTCCGATTGGCTATTGCACATTTCCATTATGGATTGGCAAATTTTCGGCCCTAATGTCACGAAAATTACTGACGTGGATGCCAAATCTAAAATATTTTTTCGGTTTTCAGTTTAACGGTTCACTAATTCTCGTTAGCGCTAGGAGTCAAGTAAAGTGTTAGACCAGAAAAAATTTACGCTGCAGGGATTTCGAATCCATGCTTGGAGGCCATTCCAACTATCCATTGGAGTAAAGGATGTGTAAACAACATATATAGGTAACAAAGGAAACAGAAAATTTTAGACAATCAATTTTCATAAAGTAATATTATTTAATTTTCATTATTTCAAGAAAAAAAAAATCCTAGAAACCCATATTTTGGTTTCCAAAATTTGTAGAAATTTAAATGAAGATCTCTCTCAGATATAGGAAATTCTACCAGCTAAGTAAATTAATAATATGCAAAAATATAAATTAAAAATTTCAACTGCGAATAAAACCACAAGATAGTTCCATGAGCAAAATTGCTGCTTCCTGTACATCCTGTGGAAAAACAAGTTGAAGAGCCGAATTGTTGCTCAAGCTTAAAGCAAGATTCTTCAGGCAAAGCTTCCTTTGGGTCTGATGAGGAGGATCGGGCTGTTTGCTCAATTTCTTTCCTTGTGTAACATGTCCTGCGGTGCGCAGCTTCTTGTCCTTGTTGTACTGCAACTTATAATTAGTCTTTGTAGACGACGACGACGACGACGATGATGATAAAGTTTCCGTTGCTGCAACTGTACCGTTTGCCATGGCGGCCGCTGCCATTGCCCGTCGTGCCTTCCTTTGCCGAATCCCACACGCATTGCAAAGGGACTGCACAAGAAATATTTTATCTTGTTTGATATAAAACAAAAAAATGTATATAGCTATAGATACTCGCTGTGGTCTTGTAGTGAAAAAGAAAATCACCTTTGGTCCTCGAGGGCCACTCCTCCAAAGAGGAGTAGTGGTAGTGTTGCAATCTGAACAGACTCTAATGGTGGTCGTGTTGGTGTTGTGGATGTTAGCATGGCATTGCTGATCTTGAAACTTGAGTGTAAATTTGACTGGTTTATCAGTTTCTGATGAGCAATTAGTGTTTATCATTGTTTGCATCAAGCTTACCTTTGAGGGAAGCCATTTAATTATTGATGATGATCCCTCACCACCACCACCACCACCATTTCCAACATAATAATCTCCAATAATATTTTCCTCTCTTTTACATGAGATCAATCTGTTGGCCTTCCTGGTATTTTCATTCACTGAAGGTGAAGATAGGGGATTGTATTTATGGTGATCATTACTACTCCGTCTTCCTCGTGATATGCACTTATCGTTAACCTATACATGTATGATTAAAGATCAGTTAAAATCAAAATAAAAGAGTATTCTATCATATCAGTTATATAATCTTATCATTAACCTGTACATGTACGGTCAAAAGTCACACCTATATTTAATAAGAACTAGAATCCCATAAAAACTGAAACAAGATTATATAAACAACACAGGTTAATAATATATGATCACAGACGTTTTCTTATATACCAAGTGAACAGTAATAAGGAATCTAATTAAGTTTTTTATTAATTAAACCCGGTGAGAGCCTAATGAATTAAAAGAACAATTCACTTTTGAAAGTGAATTAAAGTGGTTGATCTTGCCTCATGATCTTGAGTTGCTGCGCTAAAGAAAGTGGGAGTAGTTGATGCTTGATGGGGTGACAAGAAGAGTTGCAGATCATGTTGTGGTTGATCTTCTTTTAGCTCCACAAGTGGAAAAGAATTAGAGGAAGATGAGTTCAGAAAGAGCGGGGTCATGGGGACAGTGCAGTGAGATAGATATAGAGAGACAGAGAAATGTGTGGGAACGAAAAAACTAAAAAGAAGTAATTAATAGGGCAAAAGAGTGTTAGAAGGAGAACAGAGAAGGGAAGATTGCGGGTCAAATTAAGGAGAAGGAGAAGAGGAGAAGAAGAGGCCTGAAAGACATTCACGTGACTTCATGTCACCCAAACAAAACAAGCTAAAAGAAGACAAATTAAAAGGAGGTGTAGAATGCTACTAGTCGACCCTATTATGACAACCTATCTGCACTATTTTGCTTGCTAGCTCCATTCCTCTACATACACTGATCTATCCTCTATTATATACGCACTTCATCATCAATAAACAATTCCATATACAAACTGTAATATCAACAGTTACTGTTATATATGTGTACATCTTATTGCCCATCGAGCATTTAAGGTTCTTTGTCCTCTGAGTCATATCCTTCAAAAACCCATTAATGAATTTCAACTTTTATTCTCAAATAAAGTTTGTTATTTAGTTCTTGTATTTCATATTTGCTAGGAAGATCAAGTCATGGAGTCAGGAATTTTGAGAAAGTCTTAACGAAAGGAATTTACTTTCTATCTAACTATCAAAGTGTAGTGGGAGGACATAAATAAACATCCAGCAGTGTAATCAACTTATCGTTAACATTAAATTATCCTCGTACCTCTCAATCCTTTTTAGATCGAGAAGCAATTATGTTAAAACAGAGATCACCAGAGTGAGATTTTAGTGCATTTCAACCACTAAACTAAACTATCTTAGGTTATTGATTATTATTTTTAATAGTAAGGATCCAATTACATTGCCATAAGATGTTGGATTTTTAAGGCGGGACCACCGAAGTGATCAAGTAAAACAAAAAATCGAAATGTGTATAGCTGACCATATGAAGATATTTCTACTATTTTGAGGCCTCAAAGCAAATTTTTGTGTGAGGTTTGTTTTATATGTATATATAAACATAAATATACCGTATACATATGTGAACCATATAGAATAATAAGCTGAACCAATTTAATGAAATTTGGAAGCATGAAGAAGTATTTTAGAGGTTTGTGCTGATACGAAGAGATGGGTAATAGATTTGCATGGAATGGAACCATATGATCTTCTCTTCTTAGCCTTGCCAAAGGCATCAAATACTGATTCAGGCTTAGATAGTGACACCCTCTTTCAGTCCCCACACCAATCTTCTTCATCTCATGATCTTACCACTTTTTTAATATCTTTTTTTTACCTTTCTGTTGAAAAAGAAAATAGCTCATCAATCATGTATAATTTAATTGGCCTTTTCATATTCTATAATTAAGATTGTAGAGAGAGAGATTTGAGTTTTAGTTTTTTCAACCACAAGCCTATACTGCTCACAATCTCCCAACAAATCAGAAAAAAGTAATACCTTTTCCTCTTTTTCTTTTCCTTTTTCTTATGATCTGTCATTTTGGCTTCTATATATTGATTTCTCAGAAAAAGCTGAAATATCAAGATCATGGAACAAAATGTCTCCCAAGACTCGCATATAATCTAATTTTATATATGTATCCCCTTTTGGTATTGGTATCTTTAGGGTTTTTTGTTTTAAAAAATCGGTATCTTTAGGGTTTACTTATTCAAGATTTGGAAAGTAACTAAGAAGCAACAGGAAGAAACAACGATTAGTTAATACTTAATGTTTGAAATAAAGATATATATACAGTAATAATGCCAATCTTTTAACCAAGCCTGAGAAGATTACAAGTTGTTCTTGTCTGGTTCTTGGCAATTTCTAGTTACATAATGGAGTTCCTTGGATTCTTTATGTATTGATGATCAGAAAGTTTGCGTTTTTGGGTTCGTTTCTTACATTTCTTGGATATAGCACAGAAGATGTCCTAAAGAAAAGCGGATAAAACACAGTTGATATTTGGTACCCCAAAAAAATCTTCATTGAAAAAATGCTTTTGGTGAATTATTTTTTTAAGCATATTATTGGAGAAGACGACTTTAATACTTCTCGTGTATATATATAGGGGGATTCTGAAGACAAGATTTTTTTTTTTTTCAAAAGACTGATTGTATCCTCATGTTATTTACAAAACATGAAATATACCCTTCGTATCTTTGTCCTTCAGTCTCTTAATGATTTTCATTTCATTATTTCTCAAGTTACTCTTCATATATCTATCTATATATCTATATAAAAGCCAAAACCCAATATTTCAGAAGCAATATTTATAGTGAAACCCTAATAAATGTGGAACCCTAATATATATAAGCTACATGGGTATAGTTACAAGTGGAACCTAATAGATGAGAAATTCTTACACGTTATACATGCACCGATCCAATCAATTAACCCTACAACATCTTTTTTTTTTACTTCATTCTATATCAGCAACTCTAGCTCATTCCAATTAAAAATTTTAATTTTGTAACCAAATGACAGAAATGACAACAAGATTAATAATGAATAAAACTTCCTGAAAAAGTTAAGCAAGGAATCAAATAGAAAAAACGTCAATCTCTCTTTCTTTCTTTTTTTGTTGTTCTTTAGGGTTTTCTGCGTGTAATCTCTAATTAAATCTTATTTTTATTTTTTGTTAGAAGAAAGTTCACAGATAAAAAATCACATACCAGTTCACACCTTAAAACGTAATGGTAAATTGGTTTCTTGCAGTTGAATTTCATCGCTGCGAATTTATAGTTTTTGTTGCTATTGATCCTTGAAGGAGATAAAAGTTGTTGAATTTTAAAGTTCTATCAATTATTAGATAAGAATATGAAAGAAGGCCTAGATAAAGACTGTCATTTGGTTACAAAATTAAAAATTTTAGCTGGAATGAGTTAAGAGTTGCTGATATGGAATAAAGCAAAAAAAAGATGATATGAGGTTAATTGATTGGATCAGTCCATAGGTGACGTGGTGGATCAAATTCAACTAAGAATTTCTCCTAATAGAGTCATCCAGTAGATTAGAAAGATAGAGTTTATAATAAGTAAGACTAGAGAGTTCCACTCTATACAGAACATTCACTTGTATCATAACAAAAATGATGATATAGATAATAGTTATCCATATCAAAATTACCTTGAAGCATTAGTGAACCACATGGCTCCTTAGCTCTGCACCACCCAATTGGAAAATGTTTTATGTAATATATATTTCTCTCTCACATATCCATCCATCATTTCTGCGTTGATTAGTTTGGATTGATCTATAAATTTCTAAGATCAAGACACAAGCTACGTATGAGCCATGTGAATCACTACTGTAAATGCTTGATTACGAACAACCCATATTATGATAAAGACACTTACACAAAACAACATCAAACTAATATTTTTTTTTGTTTTTCTACAAATTTGACTGATTGCTCAACTAATCAAATGATATTCTTATCATCAATTGCAAAAATTAGCCTTCTACATCCCCAAACAAATACTTTTTAACATTTTAAAATAAATTTATATTATCGTATTATATTTTATTTTATTATGAAAATAACAAACATCACTTTGAATATATTCATGTAATCATTTATATATTGTTGAAAATAAATAATAATAAATATTAACCACAATATTCAAAAAGATACATGAAATTCTTGTAATCGAAAGTTTTTAACTAAAAGTATTAACATTTAGCAGTATTATATATTAAGATGATGTAAACATTTGACAACATTCCTATTATGGGCTGGGCAACACTTCTCTGTTGGGCCATTAGATGAAGGATAAGCTAAATTCAAATGGTTAATATGTCCAAGTCCATCTCTCTTTTTGGGCTTAGAGATGGCAGTCCTTTTTTTATTTTTTTTTTATTATTATTTTTTTTGGGTTGCCCTAAAAGTAAAAAAATCAAATTAAAACAATTATTGCAGCTTCAAAACTAGGAAAAATGATTATGATTAATACAATTTAAAAATAAATAAAATTTCAAAAACAAATATGCACGTGGAGTTGAAAAAACTAGGGAAATGCATTTATTAATTCGATAAAATTTTATTTTTAACATAAATAAAATTATTTATTTTACTATATACTCTTCTACGCTAATATCTATTTAGTATGTTAACGTGAAGTATAAAAAAAAAAAGGATATTGCCTATCACATATTCTCTTTTTAGAAAGCTTATTAGACAATATAAATATTTATTCGTTAATTGTATATTGAATTGTGAATAATAAAAAAAAAAAGATCTAAAAGCAATATATTGGAAGAAGCTTTTTTAAAATTCAATCATATCATCATTCACACATTTAATCTATATGACTCATTCGCTATGATCCACATTAGAATTGGAAACGCGGAATTACCCAATAAGATGAATATGATGTGTCCTAACTTATTTGATATTTATTTCCATACATGTCGAGACACATATAAATTTTGTCCATGACATCAACAATATTAATGGAAATAAAATAAGCGTTATCACTAAATTTTACATTTAATTTTATTATATTTTCTCTTAATAAACTAATTTAAGACCTACGCATTAATTTACTTGCCAAAATCATAGTCCATATAAAACAAGTTAAAAAAAAAGAAATGGAATTCTGCCATTTTTTTTTAAATATGTAATTTTTATCGTCACATTTTTATTACTGAATTTTAAAAGAATTAATTATATAAAAATTATAAATTGAAGGCATATAACTTTAATAAAATAATTTAAATATAATATTTATATGATGGAAGTGAAAGCAACCCCCAAAATATTATTAATTTTTTAATGGAAAATGAGTAAATACTTAAATTAAAACCGAAGGTTAAGCTAGCAATTGTCTATTGTAGCTGCCAAAATGTATGACGCCTTACTGACTGCACTGTCCTTTTTTAAACCTTATGTATCTCATTCTATTTTTTAATTTTGGTTCAGTTTTCAATTTATTGTATTTTAATCCACGTCATCATATTTTTTACTAAAATATCCTTTCAAGCAATTTGGGTGTATGATATATATATATATATATATATATATATATATATATATTTTAATTCATTAAATAATTTTACTATTAATTAATTTTTTCTGGAATTAAGTTTTTTGTGTTAATCCGAGAAGAGAATATGGAAATTAGCATTGGAGATAAAAGAGAAATTATAAAATATAGTTAACTTGAAGGGCTGAGTCCTAAATCTTAATAATACGGCCTGAAAGAAGTTTTTGCAGTTTGCAAACTATGATGACTATCAATTGTACGGATATTTCATTAGAGGACCCACAAGATCAAAGATCATTCAACTCAACTCCATCCTTCGAACTCCAGTGGGGTCCACCCCATAACCTTTTCCAGCCATTCATCACCGAATTCAACTCCATCACAGCCGCCCATCATCAACTCCTCCCCCTCCCCCTCCTCCTCGTTCTCAACTCCCTCGCCGGCGGCGTTTCCAAACACGCTGATTCCGGCGTAATCTACTCCAGCCATCACCGAAGACGCTGAGTTTGAGACGGACGCCCCGCAGCTCTCACTCTTACCACTGTTAACAAAGAAAGGAGAGGATAACGATATCGACAATGACGATGACGGCGGCGTCAAAGATGAAACTGATACGGTAGTCTCCGACGACGGCGAGGCGGCTGTCTCCGTGCATGTTGATGCTGGGCCTGTAATCTCTTTGTACAGCTCTTGCATTACTTCCTCTATCATCTCTTCTTTGATGGGAAACTCGGCCGCGAGCTCGCTGTCCAAGTCAGTTTCAACTAGAAACTCTGGCCAGGCAGCTGAGATGACGTCGTCTACTGCCGATTTTGAAGATCCTTCCATGTCTAGGAGAGAGAGAGAGAGAGAGAGAATCTGTGTGTGACTGTAGTCTGCAAGGAGACTTTAAAACAGAGTAACGTTTATAAAGGGCAACAGAAAGTTTTGAAAGGAAAGTGACACGCTGGCATAAAATATTGCCACGTTGGATGGTAGGTACCGATATTGTGACGTGGCAAGCTTCTGTAGTAACTGAATAAATAGCTTACGGATAGTACAGCCAAAACCTTGTCCGTATTAAGCATTTGGAAGGGAAAAAATTTTTCAAGTGGTGCTAAAGTGCATGTGTTGAGCAATCGAGGCAGCCAGATCAACGATTAAATTTTTTTTATGAAAATCCTACGGTAGAAAAAATGTTAGATATAAGGCTTAGTGTGTGCTAGTATGTTCTTGGATAAAATGTCAAGATTGCATCGGGAAACACAATTCATAGTGAACTTACAGGAATATCCCAACTTAATTTCAAGCTAATACTCATTATTTTCTTTATTTGTAGAAAATTTTATTTATAATGTTTTTTCAATATAAAGAATTTTATTTGAAATAAAAACTTTGAAAAGGATACAACTGAAAAAAGTTTAAAATATTCAAATTTCATTTGAGTCAGTACAGAGATGTCAGAAAGAGTCATGACATGAAAAATAAATATACTACGGTTGAATCTCAATATGCACGTGTCATAAATTGGTTGTCCGTATATGACATGAGTTTAAACGGATTATTTTTATTTTTAAATATTTAACACAATTATTAAACGAGCCGTATTCGTATTAACCCTAATTAAATCGCTTATTAGGCAAGTTGTTGTGGAACTCAACACGTCAACCTATTTGGATACATCTAAATCTGCGTATTAAGCATGCATCGTCAACAAAAGAAAGTAATCTATTTTGACACATCTAAATCTACGTATTAAGTATGTAGGGTCAATAAAAGAAAGTGACAGATACTGTTATTTTTCTTGGTTGTTTCATGCTGGACTTTAACGATGTGAACACAAGAACGAGTAACATTTTGTATAATTACCCTAATTTAAAATCTATGGTTATATCTTGTAAATTTGCACACTCTCCGTCATTTTTCGAATATATAGAGACACCAACCTTTAAAACCTCCTCATTGCACCTCCCCACGATTTGCTGATTCCGTCACAATTAATGCATCCTCAGTACTCTCTGTTCGTGGGCTAATTCTTCACGATTCATGAAGCTATTAACGTAAATTATTCTCTCTAAATAAAGAGGACAAGTACTTACCATTCTCTGTATCCCAAAATATATTCACTGCAGAAAGAAACAGACGTATGACTTTTCTCTGTCAAAACGAAAACAAGATCAATACAAATTGCATTGTACCGAATAATTGCATGCATTGTAATTCCATGTCTGCTACCAAATATTTTCAGGCATACAATTATTATGTATTCAATATTCATTACGAGCAAGATTTTACTCATTAATAGTACAAAACAGATACCAAAATTCTCAATTGAGCAATTATAATTAAACATCATTCAGTAGAAAATTTATGGTAAAAAAGGGCAATCAAGATGTAAACCCAAATGGAACTATGAATTCCAGGTACTCGTCATAAGGATACATTATAGATCTTGTATCAATATTTACTGAGCCGTTGGTTGTGACTTGCCTAAAAGCTTGAATACACATACAATGAAATGCTTGGCTATAGTAAATTACTTTTTACATCAATGATAGAAGGGTAGAATGCCAGAGTCATCATCTTTCCAAAGTAACTTAAAAAATATAAGGCCTTCCCATCAGACAGGATCTCCAACAAAATAACCACCTTGCCATGTCAATACAAGGGATAACCCGAGTAGAAACCCAAATGAATAAACTATCTATCCTCAGCTGGCAATGTGGGGCTTTTGGAACACATATCAATATTGTGAAGTTCCTTCATCCGGCTAGCTGGATTGCATAAACCTGAAAGTTTCCATGGATTCAGTAATTACAAGTTACAACAAAATAATGACATGATTTCTCTTATGGTCCATTTGGAAAGATAATATTTATTTCAATTGAAATAATAAATATCACAAAAAATCATCATAACGCTAAATTGAAATAAATTTTCATTTTAAATCCTCATCATTATCCTTTTTTGTTATTATCCAGCGTTTGATTTCTCAAGAAAGCAACAATGCATAGTAAAGTTCCCCAAGTTCACAACACCGCATGGCTATGTAAAAGAACATAATAATACAGCAACAAATGATACATATGATGTGGCATGATATGCATCTGCATACATATATACAATATACACAGCCAACATTTGCTTGCAGCGCCTTACTGCCAATATGAAAAATAAATTGTTGGTCACTTGTGAGGTATTGAAGAATAGTCAAATTACCTGAACATTTAGGAATATCCCAAACTGCTATAGATGTTGGAGTACATCGAGGATCACATATTGCACGGTTATCTTCATGGTGAACATTCATAGCAAGCATCCATGATCCAATGGTGACATCTTCATTGTTGAACATTCTAAAACTGAAAGCTAAAAGACGAATTTATTTAGCCAAAAAAATCGTAGAAAATATGTCATGGAACACAAGAATAAAACACAGATGACACTATAGCAAGTCAGTGACAACAAAATTTCCAAAAAAAGGAATAAAAAAGAAGAAAGCTGATTCATAATAACAGCAACTAATCGTCCATCTATAGCAAAAAAAGAAAAAGAAAAAGAAAAAACATATTTATGGAATCTCTTTGCGTGGAAGAACATTCTTCATTTGCCAATTTTCCTAAGTGCTCCAAGCACCAGAAAATTCAAAAGAAACTTTCTATCAAACCAGCAGAACTAAAAGTTAATGCATTAGCACTTTTGAGAAAGATGCCTGTACATAAAATTTGATGTTAAAATGAAATAGAAGGGATAAGTTGCACCCTGAGTGCAGCTACTTCAGGCAAATTTTCCTTCTTGAGAACCTTAAGAGCACCATCACTGGAAGATGGCCTTTACAGCAACCAATTGACAAATGGCCTTAAGGTTCTAAGGTCAAGCTCTCATAACCATATTTTATAAAGCTGAGTACTGTAATTCTCCAGATGTATTGCAGAAAAATTGAAATCATTATACCAGAAACCATTTAAACAGGAGTGCACCATATCTTGATAGTAGAGATCAATACAGGATAATGATATAACAGCTAACTACTGATCAATGACACACGAGATTATTTTTTGAGGATTGACAATCATAGTCATTGTGGGTAATTTCTTGAACTGCAAAATAAAAGAAAATCTAGGCCTGAAATCAGAACTCAAAATTTTATTGTGTTCATTGTAATAAATATAAGCTGACTCTCGAACACCCATTTCTTGCATAATTCAACATCAAACTTGTGTGGAGTCCTTGAATTTTAATCAAGCTTATTACATAGAACGCCATAAATTGCTTAAAAATAACACGATATGGAAAATGGATAAGCACTCCAATCAGCTTAGCAATTGATATATCATATTAATAATGTATGCCTTAGTGACCATGTCAACTGAACATTATGAATTAAAATAGATAAACTTTAGCACAAATAAGAGGAAGTTTTATGTAAATCAAAGACCTGTTATTTCTGGTAGCTGCTAATGAAGCCACAACCTCTGCAGAAAGAACATAGATAGGGCCATAAGCATGCAAAAAGTACTCATTTCCAATCAAATGTCCAGATTTCTCATACCTGAAAAATTTTAACACTTGTAAATATTATGTTAAACTCTTACACTTGCAGCATAACCAGTAAAGGCATATTAAGGACCATAAGGATAAAAACAAATGCAGCAGTAAATATAAGCAGTATTTGCATACCACTTCAATTTAGGGTCTGTGATCACTGGTCCTTTCTTCATGCATCCAATATAAGTCAGCGGATGGGTTCTTTCCTTAGCAAGAAGAGTTGCAAGTCGATCTAACAAAGCAAGACATAAACTTTAATACCAAAATAATGGACAAATAAATGCTTTCTGCGTCATTTTCATATACCTGGACGCAAGTAGATGTCATCATCAGCTTTTACATAATAGTCTGCTTCAAAAAGCTTATGCGCTGCCTTAAAAAATGCAAGCCTGAAAATAAGAAAGATTAAAAGTATTATCAGACAAGCTGTCAAGAGAATTACACAAGATTAAAAACTTCATAGTTATAGATATAATGAATTTACGTTTTATATGGAAGCCTTAGATATTCTTCCTCAACATCTATCAGCATGAAATCCCTGTACTTTCTAATCTCTTTCTCAAGTTGTGCCATCTTCTTTGCATCCTTTGATTTCCCTATTACAAACCTAAATGCTAAACCAGTAGCTTGTTCTAACCTACAAAAAGCAGAGTAACACAGATTGTTCAGTGCTTGCTGATACATTTCATTTAAACATAAAATAGACGGAAAATAATATCTCAGGAAGGCGGTGTAAAAAAAAAAATTCCATTAATCAGAATTGAAAAGATCAATGGTTAGACATTCTAATTTAAGGACCACTTAATGAGATGTGATTATCTACTATAAAATAGTCACCATAAAAGTTTCTCAAATTCAGTAAAGGAAGAAAGAAAAATGAAAATCAGAGACATATACCTCAAAAGCCCATCTGGGTCAGAAGGAAACCAAGTACTCCTAAGGGCTGCACGACGGTTAACAGAGTCGAACCCAGTTTGGATTCCAACGAAACCAAGAAGTTTGGGCCGATCATTTAATGCCCCATCATCATCTCCAAGTCTGTTCGAACCTGAACCCGAATAGAATGCCCGGAAAGTGTCTTCGGATCTACCGCAGCGATAAACCGGTAAGGGCTGTGGCCGGAGGATTGCGGAGATAGCGAAAATTGTACCAGCAAGGCCGATGAGAAGGGAAATAAGTGAAAAAACGAGAAAATGCAAGGGATAACGAGAAGAGGAAGAATTTAAAATGGGTTTTTGGGGCTTATGGGTTTTATAATTGTATGTCGGGAGAGAAGAAGAATGGGGGAGAGAGAACAGCGGCATTTGATTTGTCGGAGAAATGAAGTTAGTCTGTCTTGGACACTGTTCAGTAGATCTTCCGGCTTTTGCATTGAAGACCAAAGGAAGTAATACTCTCTCTCTCTCTCTATATAGCCATCATTCTCTCGCGCATCGCTGCGACATGCCGTGTTGCTTCGGTTATTGAAAATGAAAATCTCATAAAATTATATGTAATTTTTATTCTCTTTTTTAGAATGGTGAAATTTATTAATTTCGTAAATTTTAATCTTTTTAATTCCAACTGAGCGAAAAAATTTAATAAATTTATAAAATATTTGAATTCCCTTAATTCAAAGAATTTCACAATGTTGTCGGACATAAGAAGGATAATCCGACTTCTTCAATCACCCCTCACGGTTCATTGGAAGGATTTTTTTTTTTCTTTTTTTTCTGAAAATGGAAGGCTCAGGCTCCACAGAATTTTTCTTTTCGTTTTTTTTTTTTTTTCCTAAAGAAAAGAAAGAGAGTAATTATCGAAATCTGAAAAGTACAGCCAATAGTATCGTTAATCCATTTGTAAATCAACTTAATATTTATTAAAGAATTAAATTGATAATTAACTTCTAACTATGAATGTCTTAATACTTGGATTATTCAGGGTATGAATCCCTGTGTCATTAACCATTTTCCAGCTGAATGTTCAAATTCAGAAATTTCTGTCTCCATCTCAACCAATTCAGACCTCCAAATTGGGTCATACAAACTTTAAAAATGAACTCAACATATCTACATAGCATAATCCAATCATGAATTTCAAAGCTTTTTTCTTTTATAACATCTAGGTTCTTCTATTTTTGCCCTTTGTCCTTCGAACACAGTATCAAAAAAATCAACTTAACGAATTTCTTTTCAATACTGAACAAACCTGAATCCAGCACCAAAAAACTAAGCCCAGATTGCAAGTGCAGCCATCAATCCAGCACCAAGAAACAGCATGAAATAAGACACAACTTGAAGTCTAAAATTGCAGCTCATTCTCTTACTTAGGAAATCAGCAGCTATTAGATCCACCAAAGCCATGTACACAAGAATTCCAGCTGACAAAGAATCCAAGATGCCTTCAGCAATTAATGCTCCTGTGCTATGTGGATTGTAAAACGAAGAAATGCCTATTCCAATTCCAATTCCAGCCGGTGTAGTTAAGGCGAAAAAACACGCCATTACTGTAGCTGATAATCTCTTGAACTGTGCCTGCGATATACATCCTCCAAGTGCAAAACCTTCAAAGAATTGATGGAACGACAATGCAGCTATTAACGGTCTGATTGTACATGGACTTTGCGATACTCCCAGAGATAACCCAATAATTACCGAATGCGACACTATCCCAAGCTCCAAAATCTGCAAATGCACAATCAAATTAAAACAATTTAGTCTATTCAAAATGGCCTGCTTTCTTACAAATATATTTTCAGGGAAGTTATTTCTAGAAAGTATGGTTTAAATGTGATTGGTTGATATGTCACTTAAATTACTTGGAAGGAAAAGCGTACTAATAGAAAGACGCAAAAGAAATGACATCAAGAGCAAAAGAGGAGGAGAAGGAAGTTCCTTGAGGAAATGGGTTCATCAACTTCCCAGGAAGTTAGAAAATTATAGCAACTAAACAAGTTATATTTTCACACTTCCTGTGAACTTGGAGTTCCCCAACAAAGCTTACACAAACCAAAGCACTCGAACCAGCCAAATATCTCAATGGAAAGAAAGAAAAAGGTAAATTTTTGTTAACCAACCACAACAAAACCATACCAAATTAATAATGTTAGTAAAGGTCAATGAAACTCCACCCAACCCTCACGGTCCCACTTGAATAATTTGTATCCTAAACAAGTCTACGAGAAGGTATTACTAATTCTATTATTGACCAACAAATTATACTAATGCCAGAAGCAAAGACAACAATAGTGTGAGAAATTTACTCACCTGTGAAACGACCACGTGCCGTATACCACTCTCCTCATCACCCTCGCTGAACCCGTGGCTGTGGCTGTGCCCATGGCCGTAGCTGTGTCCATGCCCATGATCCTTCACGTACCCATCGCATGCGTCCTGCCCATGAGGGTGGCTGTGTCTATGATGTGCTGCATGCGCGTGCATCCCAACAATGTGCATTCCACCGCCCTCCTCTTCCCCGAATACCTTCCCGTTCGGTCCACTCCGGCCCTTAACATCCACGAAAGGAACAATACCCGAATCGGGACTTGCATCAATCGAAATCACCCGCGCTTGCTCCTCACTTGTCCGGTTCAGGCCCTGCTTTCTCTCGTAATATTGAGTGGCCACAAAATCCACAAGTAGAGTCAACAACGCTGCCATCATGGCAAAAAATCCGGCAAATGGGAACTTCGACCACGGGTATGCGGGCAGGCAAGGATTTCGAAGGGCCTCCGACCCGCCCGAGAGCATGTGAACGAAACCAGTGGCGAGAATTACACCGGCCGCGAAAGCCTTTGCGGCAACAAAGAGGCTGCCATCTGTACGGAGGAAACGGCGTTGCTTTCCCAGGAGAGGGATAGCAACGCCAGCTGCACCGGCGAGAAGAATCGATGCGATGGCGAGGAGTTTGAGGAGAAGCGCGGCAGAGTCATCTCGGCAAGCTTCGACTTCGGCCGATTCGCAGCTCGTATTAAGCATGGATTCAGAAATCCCTTGAAGTAGAGAATCTGTTTTTAATTTAAATAAAAAAAAAAAAACTCGTATAAGACCTAAATTGAGTTCAAATAAAAAATTTCGAAGCAGAATAGAAAATTACCAGACAAAGCTCGAGTCTTCAATCCGAAACGATTAAGAGAAAGCCACTCCCAAACATCCTATC
Source organism: Jatropha podagrica (assembly GCA_947857235.1). Taxonomy (NCBI): domain Eukaryota; kingdom Viridiplantae; phylum Streptophyta; class Magnoliopsida; order Malpighiales; family Euphorbiaceae; genus Jatropha; species Jatropha podagrica. The sequence goes on along the minus strand of CANUEP010284096.1, from coordinate 28,888 downwards.
AAATTGAAAAAGAAAAACCAGAAATCCGCAAATAATCAAACCAATTGAAATATTTAATCAATTATTCAGGGAAAATCTGAAACTGAAACAACTAACCTCGAAGACTAACATGGGAATTGAATTAAGAAAAATTGGGATTTACGCATATATAAAGAATAAAAGGGTTTTATAATTATAAAGAGAACAAAAATCCAAATCGCATTTATGCGAAAAAGGCCGAATATGTGACTGTAATGAAATGGAGGGTTGTCCGAAGACGATCTTATAGTGCGCACATCTCCATAGTAGCAGAGTTTGGATACAGAGAGGGAACAGTGTAAGAACGAAATGAAATTTCTTTGTATTAAGAGAGAGTGTCGACATTGTTTGACAGGTGAAAGGGAATAGAGAGAGGATGGGATCTACAGGTTACACTTTTCGTATAAAGATGAGCGCGATTATGTCGACATTTTTTTTTTTTTCACAATTTCTTATTTACGTGTCTTGTTGGATTTTCCGATCCTTTCCCTGCGCATGATGACACAGGAATGTCTCTCTGTCTCCGGTTAGGCATGAAAACCAAAGTTAAACCAATCAAAACCGATACTAAACCGTGGTAAGCGGTTTCAGTTTTATGCCATCACTGAACTTGTGTTTTAAAAATTATAAAAATTTCCTCCTTAGTGATTTTAATTTAATAATATTCTTCCTTCGAAAAAGATAAAAGAATTTTTAAATATAAATATTTTAAAATTGATAATTATTAAATTATAAGAATACAGTAAAATATTTCAATTTAAAAATAGTACTGAGTTTTATTAATTAATAATCATAATGTATTTGTGAATAAAAAAAAAAAAAAGAGAAAAAGAGCATCCATGCGGTACACGCACTAGAAAAGTTCACTGTGGAACAGTTACTATTCAACTCGCGCAGTTGTCCTTCGTCAATTCCTAGGTTTTGTAATGTCCACTTGTCCTACATAAATTATGGATGACTTATTATGTATTGATTATAATTTATAATTATTAAGATATTTAATTAAACTTAAAATAATTGATATTTATAAAATAATATGAAATAATGTATTATAAATTATAATTAAAAAAGAATATTATTATATAATGGCATAAAAGAATGCACAACTTGATTCTAATTCCATCATTTCTTTAATTGGAGGATTAATATTAATTTAATTGGTAACGTAAGTATAATGATTTAAACTGAAATTACTAATTAACAGTAAGTATAATAATTATAATGCCATTAATTTGTTTGGAATGGCTTTGAATCGACAAATCTCACATGAAGTATTGGTTAAAACGGGCCGAGCGGTGCGTGCACCATGCCACCACCATGATGTGGTCATACGGATATACACCTTGACCTGTCGACCGCGCTCGCCTGCCGTTGTGCCGCCTCTCATCTTCATCACCAACCAGGCGATGATCGCTAACAAGCAAAAGCGACCTCACAATTATTATAATTAATTTTTTTAAAAATAATATTAAAATTTCATTAAAATATTTCAAATCAATATAAATATTATAAAAAAATATATCTTTTTTTGAACATTAGACATAAAATAAAAATTATAAATTAATTATCGTTCGTTGATTTATAATTAATAACCAGTTTAATGAATTTTAACCTCAGACTATTTCGGTTATGTTCAACCGAAGTCCGAAGAAATGGATTTGGGCTCACAGGTGTCATTATTGTGAGTACTGCGATGGTAAATTGTCAAAAAGAAGCCCAAGTACAAAACACTCTTAGGTCCACAACCTAAAATTGGATACAGGATATTCCATTCGAGATTACTTGTTAGCGTTGGGGACACCTAGACACTAGAGCCAAACAGCCGTAAAAAAAAAAATTAAAAAAGGAAAAAGAAAGGCCACAGTCTCTTGGACGGAAAAATTTTATCTAGACCCCTGTTTATAAATTAATTAAATAAAATTCAGAATTTTTTAAAAAGTGTTTCAATTTTTTTTTATCGTATATGACTAGAAATTTATAAGTTTAGAGAAAATATTAAATCAAAAATTAATTTTAAACTTTTTTTTTTGAATTATACGTTTGAGGGATAAATTAGATTTTATTCCTTTAAAATAATGTTAATTATCATATAGTATTTGTTAATCTCATGGACCATAGTAAGTAGGGCCCAAACATGATTATGTCCTGTTCAATTCGACTCAGTGGGACATCTAGAGGTATGGCCTTCATTGGAGAATTTATTAGCCATAGAACGAGGCGCACTGCCCTTACCGAAAGTTCCGGGGTGTATGACCGAAGTAATTTATTTTGTGAAAGTATCACTAAAATTATGTGATTTTGAAACTATTTATCAAAATAATTATAATTTTTATTGAGGAATTTTAAGAAAATTTGAGGAACATGGAGTATATTTAATATACTCAAAAAGCGTTAATAAAAAAAAAAAAAATACTGTAGCTAAAACGGATTTGATATACTTGACAGGCTAAATTGTTTAAAATATAAACGGATTTAATTATAATATTTTAATTATTTTTAGGTGGCCATAGTTTTTTTTTTTAAGTTCAGGTATATAGATAATTATTTTATCATAAATATTGCTTATTTTTGTGACTTTGAAAAGAATGTACTGGCCTTGTTCAAAAATAAAAATAGAATAAGTTTAAAAATGTCTAATTTTAGAAAATTTCGTAGGCTGGATTAACAGTGTTTTTTTATATAAATAAAAAGGTGTAATTTTATAAAGGATGACACGATGTCGTATTACGATATTAGCTGTATTCATTTCTCCACCTTGCGTCCGGCGTTTTATTGAGTGCACCTACGACCTCACAATTTACTCACACATCCACTTCTTCTGTTTTGTCCATTTCTCACAGACCTGTAGTATTTCGAAACGTATCCCTCCAGATTCTATATTTCAAAAGAAAACCCCAAAAACAATTTTTCTTTTTTTTTTTAAAAAAAAAATATATGTTTAATAGTATAAAATTTGACCTCAAATATAAACCTTGAATCCACACCACCACACCCATCTCCACCATTTTCTTTACCTCACTTTCTGCTGTCTCAAAGCAAAAGCCATGTTTGAAGAATCCATAACATCTATGCCCTCTATCTGGGCATCTATGAACAGTTGGTTCACTCCCACTGTCCTCTTTGTCTTCCTGAATCTCATGATTGGCACCATTTATATTACTTCAAACTTAGCCACCAATCACCAAAAACCACCTACTGATCAAAATCAAGAAAACAAACACCAAACCCACCATTTACCTAGATCTCCCTCCGTTCTTCACAGACTTAAATCTATCAACTTTTACCCTTACAGATCTCCTGAACCCACTTCTGTTACTTTTGACAAACCATCTCAAAATTTTGATACCCATTTCACTCATTTCCAACAATCCCCTGCAGAAGAATACCATCAGAACCAGCCATTTCTTTCTAGATCTCCTTCTATGCTTCAAAGACTTAAATCTATCAACCTTTATAATTACTTTAATCAAGAACCCATTAGCTTTTCTTTGCCAAAAAATCAAGAAATGTTGCCAAATTCCCATTCTATTACTTCTCCACAACAAACTTGTCAAGAAACAGAGGAGGTGGAAACAGGGGAAGAAGAAGAAACAGAAAAAATTAACGACCAAGAAGAGACCTTGGACGAGATATATCGTAAGTTACAGAGCAATAAACAAGTGAGTCGGTGTAAATCGGACACGAAGCCTGCCGCTGGTGAAATACCCACAAAGCTTCCAAAGAAAATGAGGAAATCTGCTAGTGTTAAGTCTGCCTTTGCTCATTTTGAAGAAGATGACATTGTTGTGGAGTCTCGTCGGCCGGCGACTGTGAAAGAAGGGAAGAGTAGTAAAATGACAGAGGTGGATGATGCAGAAGTGGATGCTAAAGCTGATGATTTCATTAACAGGTTTAAGCAGCAGTTGAAGTTGCAGAGGCTAGATTCCATTATCCAGTACAAGGAAATGATCGGTAGGGGGAGTGCAAATTAATTTAGTTTCTCGTTTTTTTTTTTCTTGAGAAATTTGTTTGAAATTTACGATTTCTTGAATGTAGATCCACCTAAAAAAGAAAAATTAAATGCTTTCTTGCTGTGTATCCACAACTATTTGCTCAAATATGCATTATTGATTGGTTAAAATCTTTTTTCTTTACTGCAAATTGTTAAACTTTTCTGTTCATAATAATAATGACTCCAGTGGCGAGTCATATTCAGTATTGGAAGGTTACAGACATAGATTTAATGCTTGGAATGATGCTTATGGAGTATGACAGTTAAAACTTTAAAACGACATTAATTTTTAATTTAAAATTAAAAAAAATATGTAAATTTTGGTCAGTTGCTGGGTAGTAACTAGTAATTAGTTGGCCCTGTTTATTTTCAGGTTTTATTTATTCTATTTTCGTCATTTTCCTGCTTGAAATATATCCATTGAGAGATTTCAGGGTAAAGAAAAGTGTAGCAGTGAGAGAAATTTGAAAAGAGGCGTTTTGATGATTTACTGGTTTGCCCTAGGCAATCATACCTCCGCAGACGATGGATGCTTGGTTGGATTGCACGTGGGAGATTTTATTCGAGTACTATCCATTAACACCTTGTGGATTGTACATTTATTTCCTAAATAATAAAATAAGCTAAAAGAAGTCTAATTTCTTTAACAATTTCATAAAAAAAAGTTAACTTCTTAGCAAATTTCAACTTCTTAATTAATTAGGAAAAAGCATATACTCTAATTGTGGAAGAAGCAATGCCTAATAACAAGTAGTTGCTGATCCAAGAAAAAGAATGGTGCCATGATGTCATTTTTTCAAAATAAAATGAAAATCAATGTTTCTATTTCTGATCTTTTCATAATGATTGAAAAAATAATAAAAAAATACTAACTCTCTTCATATGTGTTAATTTCATTATAATTTAGGGAATTTTCTATATAAATATTATACTATAGGAGATAAATTTTATAACATATATTTTAGTCCCATAATTTCAATATTAGCCACTTTAATTATCATTAGTCCCATAATTTATTTTCCCCTTTTTAGTGCAATCAAATTTTTAAAATTTTACATCATCTCGAAAAATGTTTTAAATTAAATTACATTAATTTGTTTCTTATATTAGTATTATTGGATCAGCGCCTAGATGTGGCCCAAATACGCCGGATACCAATGATCCTTGCAATGCTATGAAGCCCGATTTCAGCCCATTGTCGCTAGGTCTCAAAAACAAAAGAAAAAGGAAACGACACGTCGAATTCAAGATTTCAGCGTGCCAACTGCAAACAACATCGTGGAATCAGACCAGAACCAGCGAAGAAAAGGAGACCTGCATAACGACACTGGAAAGAACAATCTTTGAAAATGGAGTCAAAGCAGTTATGAGGCGAAGGGAGACTTTTAGTTTTTGGAGACAGATTGAGTGAGAAGAAGAAAAAGAAAGTTTTAGATTGAAGAAAGGAGTAAAGCAGAAGGGGAGAGAAGGAGTCACAGGGAGAGAGATGGGATGGATAGTACGTAAACGGGTAGAGATAGGAAGAGGAAAGACAAGTCGCATTTGGGGAGGAGCATTTCTTTGTTGGATTTTATTCATGCTGGCCACACCCAGAATCCCTATTTCCCATCAGCATCACCACTTTGCTGACATGCGCAATTTTCTTGGTATTTTCTCTATTTAATTTTATCTTTATTTCTGCACTTTTATCATCCTCCTTCAGACGATTCAGTTGATTTTATTTTCTGGGCCTAATCATCTGCGATTTAATTATTTCCTAGACGTAAACGGCATGTCGTTTACTCTCTGAACGATTTTGTATGTTTTGATGGGGTAGGATTTTGGTTATTTGACAGGAGTGCCCAACACATGGAATGTATTCACCAATTTCCCTTTTTTGATTGTGGGTGTTGTGGGTTTTGTGCTCTCTCTTCAAGGGTGCTATTTCAATATAAGGTACTAGTGTTATTCATTCTTTTGCTGCTTTATGTTGTTGTTTGAAACAGTTGTTTTTTTTTTTAATTTTTTTTATTTCGTATTTTTATTTTTTGCAGCTTAAGAGGAGAGATTTGGGGTTGGGTGCTATTCTATGGAGGAATAGTAGCTGTTGCTTTTGGTTCTGCTTATTATCATCTCAAGCCTGATGAAAGTAGAGTCATGTGGGACACTTTGCCGGTTAGCATTTATGTTCTGATGTACAATTCTTTCGGAATCCTATTTGTTTTTGTGCTGCACTCTATTTGGTTTGTAAAAAAAATGTAGGAACGTGGACAAAGTAGAGCATATCTTGAATCAAGATCTTTTGGCTCAACTTTATCCCAATTCTTCAGCATTTACCTAATCATTTATAGTCATTACTTGATCTTGATGCGGAAAATCTTTTCTCTTAGCGTAGACTCTCCTTAGTTCTAAAATTTAGGTTGATTTTTGTTCTGATTTTCTATCTAAAAAATAGGTTTATGGTTTCTTTTGCATATGACTATTTTCTTATGATTTATGTGCAATGTTTTTGTTTTCTATTTCGTAATTTATGTTGCTACATGCAGATGATGATAGCGTATTCTTCACTTTTTTCCAGTTTTGTTGTGGAGAGAGTGGGGCCACGAGTTGGATTAAGTTGTTTGTTTGGGCTGCTATTTGTTGTTTTACTCAGCACAACTTATGCAAGGTGGTTTTTCAGTATCTACATTTAAATATGTATTCCTTTGTTTTAATTGACTGGTGCCCCTGTGTCTCTGGTATTCTTAAGTTTGCTGCTGAGAATGGGTTGCTAGTTGTTTGCAGAATATTTAATGATCTTCGGTTGTGCATGATGTTCCAGTTGATTCCATGTGTAGCCATACCGATCATGGCCTTTTTGTACCCACCCAAATATACACATTCAGTATATTGGATTTGGGCAGCAGGTACTTCATGCCTTACAGCTTTGTTTTATTTATTTTATCTTAGTCAATGAAAAATAGAACAGATTTAAGTCTTCATACATGAAAGCCATCAAAAATACCTTCAACCGGCATCTTATGACTTATTTGTACAAAACAAGAAAAGGCAAAAATTACGACAACATTTGTACCAAGACTAGGAGATGTGTGGCAAACTGATCTTTTGTTGTATGAATATGCATAAAAGATCTGTTTCATTCTTTTGTGATTGTAAAGCGTTGCAAACTAAGTCCACAAAAACATGAATAGCATCATAAAATGTGTGATACGATACATTTTACAAATGGGGAAATGCTCTGATGGAAATTTATATTTTGTCTATATGAGAGAGATTATGGGTTTCTTCATGAGGCAAAATCATTCCTAGCTTCTGTATGTTTTGAAGGACACACTTCTTCTTCCACTTCTTTTGAGTCTATTCTTGATGGCCTCAAAACTGCAGATGGAATAGGAGAACATGGAGTTTAAGTCCCCTTCTTTTGGCTGCTTTGATTGCTACATTGATGATCCACGGCCATGCAATCCAAATGCTGAGGATAATGATGTTAAGCGGATATGTTAATTAGCAATTCAGCTCAAAATAAGATGCAAAATCCTTCTTGTAAGCTGCTGATGCATAACATGTGTAAGGAGCAAATAGCAGAGATTCTTTCAACTTGTATTATTGAATGGGAAACCAAAACTTGACCAAGAGATTAGACAACTTTTCTATGGGATACCTGACTAATTTTGTTGTCGTTGGAATGCTGTGAGTGGTCTCCCACCAAGCTCCTTTAGGCAGACACAGTTAGAAGGGTGCTTCAAGCTGACTGAAATCTGATAGATACAATCTATCATGTAGCATATTTATTATGGCTGTTTAGGAGACACAAGAAGCTCCCCCCTCTCTCACTAGAATAAATAGTCTTGAACTCTAATGAGGCATCCTGATCCAGCCATCATTCTTTTTATACTCAGAAAGTATTCTCTTTCGCATGGGTATGGGCTGTCCCTATCAATAACTTTTTATCATTATTTTATTCAAAATTTTGATTTCATGATTAAGGTGACTTCTGATAAGATGAAGTCTTGTTATAAACCGTATGTGTGTTATAAAAAGAAGTTTGAAAATCAGGCTTTAGCGATCAATTTTCAATTTCTTTTTTCCTTATTTTTTAGCTATTTTTTACTTATTGTCTTCCTAGTTGTGGATTCGGTGATTTATTTTGTAGTTCATGCAACCGTATATCTCTCTAAATCCTAATACCATGTGGTACAGGGGCTTGCCTCATAGCCAAGTTTGAAGCTGCTCTTGACAGGAAAATATACCATGCAAATTGGTACTTTATCAGTGGGCACTCCTTGGAACACTTGTGCTTGGCAGCAATTCCTGTTCTATCCACTATTATGCTCATGTATAGAAATGTTAGAATGCAGAGGTATGAGTCATTGATAGTTAACTTAATAAGATACTGTTAAGTGAACTAGGGAAAATAAAAAATAATCCCAAAGACATTTGCTAAATAGGTCTTATTTTTGGTACAGATGAGGTCATATTTTGAATTCTCAATATGGTCATGGTGCAGTTTTTGACCCATTACTATAATATGTCTGGTTTGCAACTATTTTGAAAGGGATCTTTGCAATAAATAACTCATTCAATTCAACTATTTTGAAAGGGATTCATTCCTCCTTTCATATGACCCATTATCTGAACTGCCATTATTTGTATATATTCAGTTCACTGGGTCATTGTTTATGTTCTGAAGGATGGCTACATTTAAAACTGTTGTTATTTGTTATGTTTTCAACTACAATTTTGTTTTGCCTGTTTGGTTGTAAATACGTTTCTAAAATAGAGATTGACTTACTGTTTCATATTTATGTTTTAGCTAATCTAATCTATGTTTTCCCTATCCCCTTTGTCTGCCTGGGTATCTGTTTTCCACTGCTTGTTTGGGAAAAGTTCAAAATGCCAACTTACCTATATAAGCATGCTGATAACAGGTTAGGCGACTTAAAAGAGCGTCTGTGAGAAATTAGAGACATGAAGAAGGCATTTCTAAGCTGCAGCTAGCAGGTGCCAAGAAATCGGTAAAGGAGACAGTAGCCGCAACGAATAATTTATGATTGGATAATTTATTTTCTGGAAAATTGGATGGATTTTGATTTATTAATTTTTTGAAACGCTACCCTAACCAAGCAGGAATTTTGTTTCTGATTACTTTATGTATTGGTTGACATGTCATATAATTATCAGCATCTAATGATAGAATTTTGACATGTAACTATTTTATCCTGAAATATATATATATGTATGACACAGCCTTGCTTACCAGGCAAACATGCTCATGCTCTCACATGCAGCTTTCTTTTCTTTATAGCCAGAACAGTTTTGGTCGACTAACATGCATGTCCATGTGATGTTATAAAGCTGTTGTGACATGACAAGGTTCGATATGATAATATGTTCTTGTTCAAGTTCAGGTTTAAGATATGAAAATTCCAGGTCAACAGTTGCATTTAGGGTCAACTGTATAAATAATTGCATTTTAACTTTACAATTTTATCTGTAATTCATCAAGTGGGTGAATATGCTTATGATTGAATTGAAATCAATCAGATCGCACTATATTAATAGTAGCTTAAACAGTAAAATCAAACCATCTTCTCCTTTGTTTTATCATATGATTATATGATCACAATTAAACCTAGGATGATGATCTTGATTATTAGTTATCTAAAATGAATTTGCTTCTGTTTGTCTTTTCCGTTGGAGCTAAGGAATCCAGAATTCTACTAGCCTAGAATTGAGGAATGGAGAAGGGGGGGCCCTAATAGATATGGGCAGCCCTAATTGGTTATCTGATATTCAATGAAGAGATCTGCAAAATCTGATTGTTGTGAAATCTGGAGGCAAGAGAAAGACAAAAGAAAGTACAAGATTATTTCTTGCCCTACCAGTTTATACAATCGGTTAGAGCAGTACAATTTTTCTGAAGTTGGCAGGCAGAGATCTCTGGTCAGTGTTTGGATTGGTGGAAAATATAGGAGTGAAAATTGAAAAGTAAAATCAAGAAATTTTGAATTAAATTTTGTGGGTCCTTGTCATCAATTGATACACTGTTGTAGAATAGCAATGGCTGCCTGAAAGGTATTTCCACAAACAATTAGCAAGCTTGGCATTTTAATGGCGAACCAGTCGTGGAATCAAACTTTGATCGACAAGACAGAGGACATCGAATCTTTAAACCTGATGTTCGCAAGACATTAACATTCATTCTTACTTACCGAATTAACTTCCAATTTCAATGGATGTGAAAAGATTAAATCCAAACTAAAAAATAATTAATAAATATAAAGCAATTGTCTTATTTCAATTTTATTCTTTAATATTATTTTTACTATTAAAGTCAAAGAATCATTTCTTATTATTATTATTTTCATTCTATAGCGTTTGGATTTGATTTTGAAGGAAAGATTCAGATTTCATTACCCTCCGAAAACTATTGTGTCTCTCTCTTTTTTTATAAAAAAAATTATTTAGGTAAGGATGACAGAGAATTACACTTTTAACCTTGGGATAAACTTACTTGACCATGGTCAACATTTAGGTAACATGTAAGTGTCGGTGGATTGTAAAGTACAAATATTGCATGATTATTCACTCAATTTAAGCTACTTATTCAGGCTCATAATTGCAGATTCTAATACTTGACTTTATAATTAAAAAATAAAAAAATAAAAAAAAAGTCATACACAAAGCCTCGAAAGCACCAAACTTATTGACTTTGAATTTAAGCTAAGCTATTGGCTTATAGAACTAATGATTTTAATTAATTAACTAATTAAATTTAATATATTTTGCGCTTAGTCTACAGAAATTACCCACAGACTTTGAGACAACTACCAAGACAGTCTCGTCGGTGGCTTTTCCCTTTGCCCTTTATGGGAAAAGATTTGGTACAGCCAGCCATAGCTACTATATGAAGTTGCCTTCCAACCACAGCAACTTGCCTTTTAGTCAGTCTTTTACAATAACAATTATTCTTCCTTTTCCTTTTCTAAAAAATAGCATTTTAAAGAAATGAGGAACTTGTTCTTTATGGACTTTTTTCTACCATTTATAGTTGCTTTAATTTGATTATTCTTGCCTTCAACACCGATCAAATCTCAAAATCATATTCCCAATAGGAAAAAAAAACGTTTCTTTTTTATATTTAGATAAATTTAAAAAATATTATTTTATAATTTTTTCAAAATCATATGATTTATTTAATAAAATTAAGTATTTTAATAATATTTTCTTAACTCAGCAATATAAAATAAGCAAAATAAATACTAAATTAAGCAATAATGACAGAAATTTAGGTAAAGAAGTGGAAAGGAAACAACTTAGATGATGAAACTTGCTAATTACATGGTGAATAGGTTGTAATTAATGAAAGGACAGAGCAACAATTACTTAAAAAACCTCGTCGCTTATATAATCTCACTGTGATTTTACCAAAATGGACCCTACCATCTCACCACCACGTGTGAAGCACCAAACTTAAGCTTACGACTCAGAATACGTGTGCTGTTTAGAATTAGATGTCACATTGATATCACTGGATAGAAACTTGACCTCAAAGTTAGAAATTTTACAGATTCCCCAAATTTGGTCTTCCGTAAGCATCTCCTTCTTCTACTTCTACTTCTTCTTGGTAGATTGTACCTTTCTCCTCTGTTCTCTCTACCTCTCTCAGTTCTTTTTATTTTCTCATTCCCTGACTTCAGATTTCACACTCTCTTTCTTTCTGATTCTTAATTTTTATTACGGTTGCTTCTGCAATGTCTGAGAGAGTCTTTCCTTCTTCAAAACCCGCCGCCAATGGCACTGCTGCCAATGGCACTGCTGCCCCCGCTACAAATCCAACACCTGCTGCTAACAAATCTCATCTTTATAACCCCACTGCTCGCCCTCCTTACCGTCCACAGCCTCACAACCGCCGCCGCCGTTCTCGTAGTGGCCGGAGCATTTGCTGCTGCTGCTGCTTCTGGAGTCTTCTTATTCTCCTCCTATTAATTCTCATCGCAGCAATTGCTGGAGCTGCTCTTTATATTCTCTATCGCCCTCACCGACCGGAGTTCTCTATCCCTTCTCTCCGCATCCATCGCCTTAATCTTACTACCTCCGCCGATTCCTCCTCCTCTCACCTCTCTAGCCTCGTTAACCTCACTGTCATATCTAAAAACCCCAACTCACATCTCACTTTCTTCTATGATTCTTTCACTTTATCATCATTTTCGAATGATGTGTTTCTCGGGAACGGGACGTTACCTGCTTATAGCTTGAGCAAGAAGAACGAGACTAGTTTTAGAAACGTTGTCGTTTCCGGCTCGAATGACTTGGACGCGGAGTCAGTTAACACATTAAGATCGGATCTGAAGAAGAAGAGTGGAGTGACACTGAAGATTCAATTGGATACTAAAGTGAAAGTGAAGATGGGCGGGCTAAAGACGAAGAAGGTAGGGATTAGAGTTACATGCGACGGAATTAAAGGAGTAGTACCGAAAGGTAAGTCGGCGACGGTGGCCGTGACGACTGGTTCAAAGTGCAAAGTTGATCTAAGAATCAAGATCTGGAAATGGACTTTCTGATCTGCTTACCAGTAATTACTGTTTGTTTGTTTTTTTTTTTTTTTTTTTTGAACTTTTTCCATTTTTTTGTTTATTTTTTGGGGTTTGTAAACTTTTTGAGGAGTAAGAAGGTGCAATTATGGATCGGGGAAAGGGAAATTGAGATTGTTTTTTTAGATTAAGTGAAGAATGAAAAACGAAAGGGAAGCGTTGAAATCAAGAAAATTTTAAATTTATGAATGAATTATTTGGATCACCGACATGGTTATATTTATCTTTTTACCCTTTGCTCAGCGATTAATTTCCATGAGGCCCTTATCTTTATGCCACTGTTTTATTGTTTCTTTTATTTATTTTGTTTCAATATACGTGTAGGGCTGCGATAATTACTATTTTTTATAAATGATAATTTTTAAAAATATCAAATTATTAATATTTAAGGACTTATTTGTTAAATAAAATGTTAAAAGAAGAAAAATAGTGGTGATGAATTAAGATATGGAAGGCACAAGACTGAGTAGACCGGAGAAATGGATGGAAATGAGTAGGAACTTTTGGAATAAAGAGATTTGTGGTGTGGTCAGTTGATTAATGTGAAAATGAAAATCAAAAGGGTCCACACCATTTAAAAACTCTCTCTTTCGTTTAATCATTTGCGTGCATGCAATAACTCTTCCATCGCTCTTGACTTTCCTCCGTTCTCAATACAACAATTTTGGTAACACTAATCAAAAATTAACTCTTCTAGTACAAAGTATTTGGAATTCTGTCAGCGATTGCAACTTCCTGTACTTCACTACTGGCTCAGGACTCAGGAGCGTGAGCTATGATTTGGAGTGCTCACTCTTAGTCTAAGCTCGTCGATTGCCAATTCATATCTGGTCGGCCTGGGTTGGGCTGGGTGGCCTTTTTTGGAGTTGTAAGCCTCAACATGTTCATCTTAATGGGCCTACTTTGTCTTGTGAAGAAACCAAATGAACCAAAAATTAAAAATTAAACGGACAGACAGCAATTGATGAAGACTCGTAGTATTACCCATTGATTGATTGGATTGGATTGGATTGGATTGGATTGGAATGGTTGTCTCCTTATAATCTGGTTTCAACCGTTTCCTACTGGACAACTGGACTCCACCTACGTCCCGTCCCTTCTTTTTCAACGATAATAAGTTGGTATCACACTCCAATTAAGCAGCTTAAATATAACACAGCCTTTTTTTTTTTTTAAATTAATTTAAAAAAATAAAAAAAATGATGACTCCTTCGATTTTTTATTTTAAAGCGGTAAATTCATTGAAAATAAACAATAAATTCAAATTACTAATTACAAAAATATAATTAAAAAATGTAAAGTTTACAAATTTAATACTTCCATCAATACGCGTTATTATCGCTGTTCTAAATTTTTGGATTTTTATAATTTCACTTTGTTGGGAGAGATGAGTTAAGTGCACTTACCTGATATGATGGCGATCGAATTTACTGTTTTTGGTTTTAAAGCAACGCGTAACCCCACGCTCCTGGCCACGGATTAGGTAAACTCTTACCCCAAACAATTACTACTCTTTCAACGGCCACTTAAAGCCAACCAAAGCACGCTATTTTCCACTCACTTTGTTTTGTTTTCGTTTTCTTTCCCTAGAAACTGAAGAGGAAAATGTCGACTGAACATGTTTCTTCCTTCTTTTTCTTCGTCTTTTTCTTCTTGTTTTCTGGTTCTTCTTCTTTATCAAACCCTGACTTCGAGGCTCTACAGTTTTTTAAAGAATCATTATTGGAACCATCTCAGGCGCTTTCCTCTTGGGTTAACTCGAGTAGTCCCTGTTCGGGTTCTTGGTTCGGCGTCACTTGCAATCCCAAAAACCACCGAGTTACCCGACTCGTTCTTGAGAATCTTAACCTCACCGGCTCCATTAACTCACTAGCTCGCCTCTCTCAACTCAGACTCTTAAGTCTCAAGCAAAATTCTCTCTCTTGTTCTTCTAACTTCAGTGTTTCTTCATGGAGAAACCTCAAACACCTTTATCTCTCTTATAATCGACTCTCTGGAACATTCCCTTCCGGCGTATCCCGTCTCCGGCGACTCCACCGGCTTGACATCTCTTACAATTTTTTCTCCGGTGATATTCCGATGGAAGAGCTGGCTCCGTTGCCGCGCTTGCTGACACTACGACTGGAGGGCAACTACTTCACTGGGACGATCAGCTTTGTTAATCCGTTATCGTCTTCCATTTTAGAATTTAATGTATCAGATAACAATCTCTCCGGCAAAATTCCAGCATGGCTATCGAAATTTCCAGCTAGTTCTTTCTCCGGGAATGACCATCTCTGTGGCGAGCCATTGAAGCGCGAATGCACCAATCAGACGGTGCAAAGTCAGTCGGTAGAATCAAAAAACAGTGTAACGGAGAAGAAAGCGAGTAACTGGTTGGTGATGTTGATCATCGGAATAGACGCGTTGGTAGTTTTAGCCGTGGTGACGACGATAACATGCTGTTGTTATTGTAGAAGACGAAAGACAGATAGTGGGTCCCATGGTGAAGTTGTAAAGAGGAAAAGTGGGTCCCACCCTCAAATCGGAGGGTATTACCACAGTGGTGCTGGTGGTGGGCTGGGGGAAGGAGAGGAGATGGTTGTGTTTGAAGGGTGTAAGGGTTTTAATGACGTGGATGATCTGTTAAAATCCTCTGCTGAGTTGTTAGGGAAAGGTTCGGTGGGGACCACTTACAAGGTGGAAATGACTGGTGGTGACGTGGTGGTGGTGAAGAGAGTAAGGGAAAGGAGGCGGAGGAGGAACGTCCATGGGTGGCTGAGATTAATCGGTGGTTTAAGGCATAGTAACATAGTTAGCCTCAGAGCTTACTATAATTCCAAAGATGAGTTGCTCTTGGTCTACGATTTTCTGCCAAATGGAAGCCTACACTCTCTCTTACATGGTAAATCATTTCCAATCTTTTTTTTTTTAATTAGAGATTAATTTAAATTCTTAATTTCATAATTATCTATTTAATCATTATACGTTACAGGGAATAGAGGGCCAGGGAGGACTCCATTAGAGTGGAGAACAAGGCTAAAGCTAGCTTCAGGTGCAGCACAAGGACTTGCTTTCTTCCATGGATACAACAAGGTCAAGCTTTTCCATGGGAATCTCACGTCTTCAAATATTTTAGTTGATCACTTGGGCAATTCTTGCATTTCCGATATTGGCCTACACCAACTCTTGCACTCACCGACGTCCTCCAATGCTGCCTACAAACCCCCTGAACTAATAACCCCCACCGGAAAATATACTCAAAGATGCGACGTGTATAGCTTTGGAGTGATCTTGCTAGAGATATTGACAGGAAAAATGCCGAGTGGGGAAGGTGAAACAAGCTTAGTGAGATGGGTTCAAAGAGTTAAAAGAGAAGAGTGGATATGGGAAGTTTTTGATTTTGAGCTATCGAGGAGCAAGGAAATGGAGGAAGAGATGGTAGCTCTAATGCAAGTAGCTCTGCTTTGTTTAGCTCCATCGCCTAGAGACCGCCCAAAGATGTATATGGTGCATAGAATGATTGAAGATATTAGAACAAAAAATGCAAGTGACGAAGGTGGTGGTGGTGATGGTGCTTCTTCAAATTCTATTATGAATGATATTTCTTCTGATTCTTCTCCATCCCAATCAGAAAATACCATTTATTTTATTACCGGGAGTTGATTATTAATTAGTTTAGCGAATGATTATTAATCTTGTACTTATAGAAATAATGAAAAATTGTTGCAATATTCAATGGATGCTTTTAGAATATGTGTAATTTTATTTTTGGAAAATATTTCAGGCAAAGAGGCGGAAAAACAGATGTCATTGTACCCTCCAGCAAAAAAAAATCTAACGCAATGTAATTATTATTATCTCCACAAACAAAGGAAAAAGAGAAAAACGTACTGCTTACAATCGGAAATCAGCTATATGTGTTTATTTGCTCGGTGGTAATGAGACAAACATCTAAAAAATAATAACTAAATACATATTTATTTATTTTATAAGTGTTGTTTCTGTCCATTTATTTCGTAAAATATGGATATGGAATAGGTATAGTATTTATTTACAGGGGGATGTGGATCATCACTCATGAGCTGTAGACAAAACCAGAAGCTGACATGGGGAGACCTAAGAGCCAATTGAATTTTGACTCTGATTTGAAAACAAGCCAAAATGGAGGCCACACAATCACATGGTTTTTTACTTCTAAGTAATTAGGTGGTCCAAATGGCTGGCATTGGGGTCCAATAGCGCCCTTCAATTCAGGGGTTTGTCCATTAAAATCTTTCACATGGTTAGCATTTGTTTGGCAGCTCCTCTACTTCGTCCGAGTAAATAGTTCTTCAACCGTTCGATGCAACCTAATTAGCTTCAATTAATGATTTTTCAAAATTCTCCATCACCATAGCTTGTGCCTCAACAGACCTTGAACAAAGATATAACTGTATAACACCTATCTCATTCATTTTAGAAACAAAAAAGACCATATAACACTATTATACAAAGTTGCACACAGAATTTCCCCAGTATAATAGTGTTATACCGTATATAACCATTTCTATTCTCACCGTCTACACAGTAAACGACATCGTTATAAAGCTTAAAAGAGTGTGCCATTTCAAAAATTTTCACTGCCATCTATGTTTTACCATTTGTTCTTGTAGATTGCACTTCACAAGCGTTCCGTATGTTGTGCTCTTGTCGCTCATCTTGGATGGGTTTGTCATTTCCTTTCGGCACCACCATTTTTTCACTGCAAGGAAGACTACAAATTAGCATTACCAATGAAAGTTTCCTGATGAACCAATAATATATTCGGAGCACCTGAGCAAGAGGTACAAATACTGAACACAGCACCAAATACCAAGTGTCAATAAAATCTGAACCGTTAGATCAAAGACAATTAATGGCATTAAAGAGTTTTTAACGTTAGTCTTAACGACTAGATTATATTTTCATCAATTACAAATGATATTATACTATAAAAATTAAGTAGACAAGGAAATAAGGACACGATTAGCATTTAATAAATTCTTAAATCATCATTTCCAAAACCCAGTAATCTCCTAATTATACATACGAGAATACTTCTAATTTGAATTATACATTCATTTTCTAATCTTTATTCAGTAATCATTGAACTTCAAAATTAACGGATTAATATTAAAAAGATGTTTTACTGCATCTTACAAAATCAATAAGGATGAAATTGTTAATTATTTTAAGACATAATTGACAAAATGCCAAATAATTTGTTGATTTTTACCTGAAATAGGACAGTGTATAATTAGTAAGGTGAACTACCCCATTCATCTCATAACATTAGGTTTGACTTTCCTTTTTATTTTGCCAAATTATATTCATGTTTTTCCTTTTTAAGAGAATATAATTTTTTTATTTTATTCCTATTTAATATGCATCTTTTAAACTCTCTTGTCTCTCCATTCCATTTGATAAAATTTAATTGATAAAAATCATATATTTTGTTATTTTTAAAAATTAAGATAATAAGGAAATATTAATTTGAGTTGTGAGTCCAATTATATTTTTAGCAACAAATGAATAAATCCATCATCCTATAAAAAAAAATGTTTAGGCTAAATTTCTTGAAGGGATTTCTAGTGCAATGTTATTACTTCTCACCATTCAAAACATAAATATCACAAATGTATTAGGGAAAGTTAGATTTACAATTAATTGATAATAATAATTTGCTTAATTAGGCTTTAATCATCTTCTATCAAATAGGTAATAAAATAATAAAAAACAAAAAATAAAACGCACCTGCGGTTAGTTACTTCCTTGGATGAGTCCAAAAAGACGGTATTATCCCTTTCGTCAAAGCCATGAAGAAGTGGCTTAACGTCTTCACTTGCATCCACCGATAAATGTCCACTCAAATCAAACGATGATAATACTTCCGGTTCAATCACTGTATCACTATCACTAGCATCATACACGTCAGAATCGTGCATAGACTGAGCTGCAAGCGCCGGGTCATAAACATTCAACGGTGGCGGAGGAGGATTTGAAAGCTGCTGGTGAAATGCAATTTGCTGCTTAACGAGATTGAGTTCCTGTTGAAGATAGCGAATTTGAGTTTTCAAATTGGAAATGATACGATGACAGCCGCCAACAGGATCACTAGCGCGAGCATTGGCGTGAAAAATGATAGACTTGGCGGCGGCTTTTCTGAGTTCAAAAGAATCGAGATCTTTTAGGGTTTTCAAAATGTTTTTGACACCAAAGAGTTTGTGTGCGTTTAGAAAATCTTGTTGGCGATTAGAAGGGAAATGAGGGGTGAGAAGGCAATCGGGTGTACATTTTCTACGTTGAAATTTACATGCAGCACAAGCTTGAGATACGGCGGTGTTCATGGTAATTAGTTTTTCGGCTCGGCTTTTTCGGCTATCATTTCATAGATTATTTCGGGAATAGCAAATCGGGTTGAAAAAAAGAGAGAAAAAACAGGAGAAATTGGGTTGTAGAAGAAGGCGGTTATAGGGAGATGAGTTACGTGTTTTTCTACGTGTCTTATAAATTTTAAAAATAAAAAGCAGAAAATAATTATAACTCAAAATTATTATAAAAATTAATTTTTATTGTGGTTAATTAAAATGAATATAATATAAAATTCAACGTAACATAAAAGGTTTTTTTTTTTTTTTTTTTGTGAAGACATGGATACGTGGATTTTGCATGATGATGTTGTAGGGATTACATATCCCAGGTTTGCCCCTGGTTTCTTTGGAGCTTAGCTCCCGTTTGTGAGGCCGCCGCCCCACAAAAAAAAAAAAAAAGTGAAATGGAGGTAGGAATTCAAAGGACATTATAAAAAAAATTGAATTGCAATAATCACGAAATTTGAACATGAAATTGCAATATGTGATAGAAGAGAGAGAGAAAAAAGAAACACCTCAACTTCTTAATCTTATCACGGATAAATGTGAGGGTGATGCCAAATATGAGAAGCTAAAAGATGTTTGACAAATAATAAGTCCAAGCAATTATTCATTTTTATCCCAAAGCTTGCAGTATATGAAATAAATGGAATTTTTTCCTTTTAGATCATCTATCTATATATATGAAAGGTGAAACAAAAAGAAGGTTTGAAAGTCTTTTCTTCATTCAGCATTCTATTTTTTTTTTAATTTTTAAATTTTTTTTTATTTTTTTATATTGTGATTAGATAATTTAAATATTTAAATTAATAATTTATTATAAATTATTCATATTAAATTACTAAACGTTATCTATATATAAGTATAAGTATATATTTATCTTTATTTGAATTGTTTAAATTATAAACTATCTAAAATTTAGCTGAATTTTTAATCCAAACACACATTATAGTTTTTTTTATATAACCTTGCTTCCTGAATGGTTTATATCTCTTTACTCAGTACTTTCTTCTTTTATTTTTCTTTGTTTTTATTATTTTTTTATTTTATTTTATAGCATAATATTTTATTTGACCTGCGTATTATCACTGTTTCAGGGATAATGACTTTGGGATATGCAAATAAGTTATAGTATGGTAAAATCCAACAACAGGAAAAAATATTATGAGAAAAGTATATCAAGCTATTGATTTAGCTCTTTCACGTTTTTTATAGAGTTGAGAACCGAATTTTGTTGTTGTATTCGGGTTTCTAGGCATCATTCATCTAGATTATTTGGTGAGCTAAATTTTATATTTTTTTAAACTGTTATTTTCATAGTTTTATTTTGTTATGTTCTTTACATGTCAGTATTTTATTTTCTTATTCCCCTTAAATTCTAAGGATGTATATTCAATAGTTATTCCACTTTTTATCTCTTTTGATATATGCCAAATTATTGATTGTACAATTGAGCGACTTTGTTGTTCGTCATTTGCTTTGATGTGTTAATTGCTGGGATGTTTTATAGTATAAGTTGTCATGCTGGATTGCAATTATACTAATTGCAATTTAACGGCGTCTCTAAATTAGACCTTTAATTTTATCATTAACTATTCTTTATTAGTATCAAAGACAATTATTTTTATTTTAATTAAATATTAAATGATCGGTAATTTGAGTTTAAACTTTAATTGGATTGTGTTTTCAGGATAATTTAACTATCAATAAAACATGAGGAATGATACCAAAGGTCTAAACGGTGTTGCACAAACATCATCCGATACAAAATTTCGCTTTTATTTTAAATTAGTACTAATTATTTATAACTCTTGTATTCCTACTCACTTTTTTTACTTTATTATTATTGTACGTTTATTATTAATTATTTATATTTGATAGTTAAATAATAATTTTTTTTGTATCTTTTTATAAGTTTATCTCTAACTCAAATTTTAATATAATTATAATGTTTAAATATGGCCTTAATTTAATTAGTTAATAATGAAATTCTCTTTTTTTTTTAAAAAAAAAAAAATTTTTAATCCTAACTATAAGAGAACTCTGATTACACAAAAACGCTGCACCAAAATGCACTTTACATGAGTTGGGCCCAGAGCCCAACCTTTACTAATTACAATAGAAATCTGGGGATGAACCAAACCCATTGGTTCGGTGAATTTTTTTATAAAAAAAAAAAAAAAGAAAAGAAAAAAAAGGAGAGCCCTCTCATAGTCCTAAGGAGTTGAGACTGAATCCAAAAGCCATCTCAGAGCTTCTCAAAAACAGCTGTATTGAAGTATACAGACGGAGAGAAGCAGGGTGGTCCAAAGTGAGACACAACACGTTTGGGATTTTCTGGGTCCTCCTCAAATTTAGTGCTTCATATTGTAGAACTCCTACACTTCATTGTCTAGAAAAAATTTCTAGATCAAAAGAAAATGAGGAGGAAACTCCAATCCTTTCTCAAGCAAATATGCACCACAATCCGTGGGCGTCAGAGTTCGAATCGATCTTGAGTGCTGAATTGGAATGAAAAACATTTTTCTTATCAATCATTCTCTGCATTTTTCTAATTTCATCAATGAAAAACCAAGTGCATAACAACTAGAAAGGCCATTTCAACAGCCAAGAAAAGACTGGTTCATATTCAAAGTTAGAAAATTAACTCTGGCAATGGACCAAATACATACATTACATTGACTTCCTGATAGCAGTCAAATACAAAACAAGCCAAATAAATAGTCTATAGAAAGAGAGAAATTCAAAACCTTACACTGAGCTATCAAAAGCAAGTAACTAAAGAGAAATATACTACTTGACATTCCACTAATCCATTCGCTGCGGTGTTGATCAGAAACAAGCGAGGAGAATGAACTATATCAGCCCGTGGGTAATCAAATGATCTTTAATTTAACCTAATTCAAAAAAAAAAAAATATATGAACCAATCTCAAGAACAAACAATTGAGGCTTTCAACAAGTCACAGTTCCTTATTCTTCCACTGAAAATCGAAGATAACCACCCAAAACCAAGTCATACATACCTAATCATCATGAGACATCAAATAGATATAAATAACTACAGTACTGAAACCTCAGAAAGCTTCAAATGATCCTCCATCTTATCCATGAGTATTAACAGCTTCCCAAACTAAGTTCTTGGGAACCGGATTCGCAAGGTCCCTAGCCTGCAAGGCTGCAGCCGAAAGAGTTCTAATTGTCATAACATTAGCCTTCCAAAATGATGCACTATCATAAGGTAAATGATGCTTCTTGCATAGCTCCCTAACAAATGGTGAGATTTTTCTAAGCTGGCATCGAGGCAAACGTGGAAACAGATGATGTTCAACCTGGAACTGCAATCCACCATGAAACCAATCCATCCAAGAAGAACAGTTTATATTGAGTGTTCCCTTTGTTTGTTTCTCAAACCAATCATTTCCGCTTGGAGGACCAACATAAACATTGGATGAGAAATGATTCAAACAGAACTGAACGTGTTGAATCCCAGTAACCGCAAAACTAGCAAGAACAAACATCACTCTCTCTCCCCAATTTGGTAAGCAAGAAACAAGTAAAGGATACCAAATCCAAAACACAAGGACTCCTAAAATCTCTTGACCTCTGTTGGGTACCCTTCTTTTGGATAACAAAAGCAAGAAAGATTGTGCAAACAAATTAATTCTAGCAAAACACATCACAGGATAAAATGTCCAATTCTGATAACTAACCAAAAACCTACAAACAGAATCGAAGTGCATCTTCCTTTCATAAAAATAAGACTTAAGCGAGCTAAAAAGTTTTGAAGATACCGCAAAAAAAGGCATGTGCTGCAGATCTGGGTCAAATTCAAGACTATTACAGGCAATGTGATGGGTATTATGGTTCCATTTCCACCACGCAATACTTATCCCTGCCAGGCAATTACCAGTTAAGATCTGAACCAACCGATTGATTCTAGGGCTTGTCATCACCTGATAATGCCCTGAATCATGTCCAATCCACCCACTTTGAATCCACGAAAGCCCTATTAACCCCCCAGAAAGCAAGTGTACCCATGTACTATCTGAGCATAAAATCCCATAAATACTGAAAGAAAGCAGCATTGCCACGAAACAAAGAGTGACTAATGTCACATGCCCTTTCTTTTCAAAAAGACCCATTTTTGTGAACTCGGCAAGCAATTTTCTATAATCTTTTGATACCTCAGAAACAGAGTGGTCTTTGAGATAATATCCAGTAAAGAATTTGTCGAGATATTGCCATGCAGTGCCCGGATGATATGCAACGAAAGCATCAGTAACGTCTTGCCCGGAGAGATGAAACAATGGAAGCTCACCTCCTGGATGGTCCTTTGTCCAATCAGTGACATTGTAGACCTTCCCCTGTATTGAGATCCATAGATCCCCTGCCTTAGTGTGCTTCTCTAGCTCTTCTTGTGAAATGTACTTCTTTGAATCCGCCATGACAGAAGCAAAAAGATTAGCTAACAAACACAGATCTTTTTCTCCTTTTTTCTTTATATCTTCGTTTCACTCTCTTCCTTTCTGGACTGCGAAAGGAAGAGACTTTTACAAGAGGGAAAGCATCACAGAGGTTTTATAGAGTTGGATATTTTAATTGTGGTTTTTGTTAAATTCATTTTTTTTTCACCATCTAATGTTTCTTGTCTTAGAGAAAAAAAAAATATAAAAATGGTATCTTTATGTAATATGTATGTCCTAATATGTGATTAGGGAAGCACCACAACCGCAAGATTTGTTTAAACCGAACGGAAGCCAAAAACCTATTTGCCAATAGGCATCGGGAATTACTTGATTGGCTAGAGAAAAATAGTACTGCTTGTAGATTTTAGCACTCCTCCAGTAATTTTTATTTTTTCTTTACTCTTTTCAGGCTGCATTTGCAGTTACGAACAACTCATAACTCATAACTACACCAAGGTCAACAGGTTTTGACTTAGTCAAAATAACGGGAATTTGTTCAGTTTGAAAGTTTCATGACAGTATAAGTGTAATATACATGAATGATGTAAAGTGTGATATATATATCATGTACGGTGAGGATACGATGTTGTAAAATTAAGTAAATATATTAAAAATTTTATTTATTATTCCGCTTGTGAAATTATTAAATTCCCTTTTTGTCCGGCCTATTTTAGAGGAAACAGAAATTTGCATGTTGATGTTGGTTGGCTCTCAATTTGAATGGTAGCTTTAGAATGTTTGTTGTTATATCACAAAAAAAAAAAAACAACTAATTTTGAATTAAAATAATTATTATTAAATTAATAAAAATAAAAATACAGTTTAAGGCATGTAGGAGTTTGCGTATTTAATTGGAAATCCTAATTATAAATTAGGTGATATCGTAGAAGCCAAAACCAGTAAAATGCAAGCTGTAAATGGATAAGAATAACGAGGAATATACCGTATGCATATACCATGTATAGCTGAAGCCCTAATAAATATCTGAGGAGGACCCTTAAGGTTTAAGGAATGAGGAATCTTAATCTCAATTTTTTTTTATTAAAAAAAGGAAAATAAAAATTGGGAAAGTTCATGGTGGCCCCACGGCACGTTCATCTTGTCTTGCTGTAAACCTGTAATCATGTTACTCAGCCTGGACAGTATGGTCCAAAAGTCAATTCAATAGTCTTATTTAGCATTCAGATTTGCTCTTACAAAGTTCGTTTATTAATTTAATTTCATATTTAGTATTTTTTTTTATAATTATTAAAATATTATTAGTTTTTGGAAATACTACAATATAATATTATGAGAACGTTAGCACTCGAATGTTTGAGTTAATATATAGAAAATTGATAAATTATAAAATAATTATATATTCCATTATTAATATATGTGGTTTAATTAAATATGAAAGATTATAATTCATTTATCTAAAACAAATTATTAAATTGATTTTTACTATTTATTTAGGGTCCTACCTCTGACCTAATTATAGGCCAAATGAAAAGCACCTAAACACGGGCTCGTGAAAGCCCATTCTTCCATTTGATTTTATGCAAGCCTAATCTGAATGCTAAGCCCAAATGGTTTTATTTAGCCCACTTCTTTTTTTTTTCCATTTTACTGTGAGTGAGTCGAGAAATAGGAATCCGTTAAACGTGTCTCACAATGCCACGGTTTCATAGATTTCCCATGAACTATGTGTTGACCCGAATATTCCTAATACAATTTTGTATTTTTAGTAATAATTAGAAATTAAATCTTTACAGAAATTCGGGGAGAAAAAAAATCTACAGAGAAATGATATGATATAGATAAAGCGAATATACTTGCCGCTTCTCTGTTTGATTCTTCCCTTTAACACAGCCCTCCTCTGTTTGTCTAATCCCCTGGCGCTTCTCTTTGTCTTCTTTACAATCATTCATCAAGTGAGCTATACCCAATTTATTGTTCTATAAAGGTAATGAATTAATATCTCTTAAATCTTACCTTTACCTTATTTTTCGGGGAAAAAGGGCAAATCTTTGTATTAGTTATTGAAGATTGAAGTTTGGGTATGTTACTATCAACCCTTTTGTGGGTATTGATGATCCTTGAACTGGATCAACTGTTCATTTCGTCGGTGTTTGTTTTGCACTTCAGCTTTGGAGCTGATATTTTTGTGGTATTGCGTTTTATGTATGGTGTGTAACCCAGAATTAAGTATGGACTGAAAAGTACTGAATTCTAGCTTGGTACTGCAGCATATTCCTGTTTTTGTTTTCTTTCCATATTTTCAAACGCGACATTTTACTAGTTTTATCAATTTTTTCTCGATAAAGTTGTGTCCTTTGCATTCTTTGTAGTTGAAGTGTAGAAGGATGAGAAATTAGGTTGTTGGTATTTAGAAGTTGAGAGATAGCAGAAATGTGGGTTATTTGTGTATTTTTTGTTGGTGGTAGAACCTCTATGTGGTTTGCAGAAACTCTGCTGGTGAGTCTATACCTTTCTCTACGTGAGAAGGCAAGGGACTATCCGGCACCAGTTCTGTTTCTTGTGTTTTCTGAAGCTAATCTATACTCTGTGATGAGTCTATACCTTTCTCTAGGTGAGAAGGCAAGGGACTGTCCTGCACCAGTTATGTTTCTTGTGTTTTCTGAAGCTAATCTATATCAGTCTTTTTTAATTCACTTGTAGGTTTTTCGAATTCTTTACTTTATGAATATTCCTACAGTTAAATTTTGGTTCTCCCTTGTTGGTGTGTTAGTTTGATACATAGACATGCAGACTGATGAAAGAGTACCCATTGCTCATACATCATTCATGCCAATTAGTGACGGTGATGTTTGCCTTCACTCTGAACTGTTGTTGTGCCTTACTTCTCAAATACATACTTTGCATTTCCTGAAAAGTGATAAGTTATTCCTGTTTCTTTTCATTATTTTATGATGGAAATCTGGCTAAATGTTGATATTTCCAAGATATCGAATGCTTCTGTACTTTCTTAATGTCATGCTAACCCCATTTCTCTCTCTCTCTTTCTCTTTCTTATATAGTCTGACATATGGCCAGTATAATCTAAAGTCTGAAACACATTCATTGTCTGAAGTCCAGTTACTAATGCATTTCTTTTTCCTAAATCATTTGGCTTTTTTCAGGCATATATATGCATATTTTTTAGCAGAACAGAACCAAGCACCATCCTTAGAATTTCTGGAATTCATAGAATAAGGGTGTTTGTTATCCATCATGGCACATTTACTCTCAACTTCTTGCTCCCTAAAGTTGTCCTCCAGCTGCAGATCTTACTCTCAACCTTTGAAACAATGCCCGACTACAAGGAGTAGCTTTTTTAAGTTTCGAACTTCAAGATCTCCTTCTAGAAGGCCTATGTTGCAAGGGAAGAGACCAAACAGGAGTTTTGTTATCCAAGCAACTGCAGTCTCTGTGAGCCAAGAAGCTCCAACTCAATCAAGCTCCGATTCCTACAATACTTCTGGTGAATCATCCAAGCCGCAACGGGTCATGGTCATTGGTGGAGATGGCTACTGTGGTTGGGCCACTGCTCTCCACCTATCCAACAAAGGTTATGAGGTTGCTATTGTTGACAGCCTCATCCGTCGTCTTTTTGACCACCAACTTGGTCTAGACTCTTTGACCCCTATCTCTTCCATCCACAACAGGCTCCGCTGTTGGAAATCAATCACTGGAAAAACAATTGAACTCTATATTGGTGATATTTGTGACTTTGAATTCTTATCAGAAACCTTCAATTCATTTGAGCCTGACGCTGTAGTCCATTTTGGGGAGCAACGCTCAGCTCCATATTCAATGATTGATCGGTCTAGAGCGGTGTTTACTCAGCATAACAATGTTATCGGTACACTTAATGTTCTCTTTGCTATAAAGGAATTCAGAGAGCAGTGTCATTTAGTGAAGCTTGGGACAATGGGAGAATATGGAACACCAAACATTGACATTGAAGAGGGTTATATTACAATTACCCATAATGGAAGGACAGACACTTTGCCTTACCCTAAGCAAGCTAGTTCTTTCTACCACCTTAGTAAAGTTCATGACTCAAATAATATAGCCTTCACGTGCAAGGCTTGGGGAATTAGAGCTACCGATCTAAACCAAGGAGTAGTTTATGGAGTAAGAACTGATGAGACTGAAATGCACGAGGAACTCAGCAACAGGTTCGATTATGATGGAGTATTTGGGACTGCATTGAATCGGTTTTGTGTCCAGGCTGCTGTTGGTCATCCTCTTACTGTATATGGAAGGGGAGGTCAGGTAAGATTCCTTCATTCAATATTACAATAGCTTTGCCATACTGCTTATGTTCATTGCTATTTACCTTTTAGATGAATAAGAGGGGCAATGATAATTTTTATCACTGAACAATTTCTCAATTTTGGAGGTTTATTTGGGTGAAAACTTGTAAATTATAATATATATTTTAGCTTGTGGCTTGTACAAACTGTGATGTTTTTTCAATTTCATTTTAGGACATCCTTAGATAAAGGTTTGAGTGGATTTGTGATAAAACGTCATTTCTTACTTGGAAATGCTTCTAACTAACCTGTGTTCTAGTTTGGAGATTAGTCTGTTGAAAAAAATGTTACTTGTCTTGTGATCTTGTTGTTCCTGTTGAAGAATCTGGATTCCCTATAAATGCAGCAATTTCCGATTGAAGTCATTCATATACCCTATCTAGTCATTCCTATTTGATGTTCAAATCAAGTCATACTTCAAAAGTTGGCAAGCTCCTGTACAACTAGGAATTGGGGTATCGTGGGAACCAATTTAATTCACTGTCTAACTCATGCACCTTATCCATTTAAGCATATGCTAGGAGGATCAGTACTTTCTTTTCTCCAATCTTTTGTTTGTTTTTTTGCAACTTATTTGAATTAATATTCAGGAGTTACACTTTGTTATATGTGTGCTTTTTTTTATGTGACATATTCTTTTTTGAATTTCTAACTGTGAACAATGATTTTATAAAACTATCCTGTTTCTACATATAAAGCATCCTGAATGATTTTTCTTCTCTGACCTTTCAATTTATATGATTCAGACCAGGGGCTACCTTGATATAAGAGATACAGTTCAGTGTGTGGAACTCGCCATAGCAAATCCAGCTAGGCCTGGAGAATTTCGGGTCTTCAATCAATTTACTGAGCAGTTCTCTGTCAATGAACTTGCTTCCCTTGTAACAAAAGCAGGAGAAAAACTTGGGTTAGATGTGAGAACAATATCTGTGCCCAACCCACGAGTAGAGGCAGAAGAACATTACTACAATGCCAAGCACACTAAGCTCATTGAACTGGGGCTCAAACCGCACCTTCTTTCAGATTCTCTTCTTGATTCATTGCTCAACTTTGCTATGAAGTTCAAGGATCGCGTTGATTCTAAACAGATAATGCCCAATGTTTCTTGGAGAAAAACTGGCGTCAAGCCAAAGACTGTTGCAGCCTAATCAAGCGAATGCAGTTTA
>CANUEP010284050.1:0-22806 GCA_947857235.1 Jatropha podagrica | reverse complement strand
CAATAACTCGACCATGTTGCATCAGAACACATCCTAATCCTACTCTGGAGGCATCACAAAACACAGTGTATCCCTCATTGCCAGATGGTAAAGCCAATACTGGTGCAGTAGTCAAACATTCTTTAAGCTTTTGAAAACTCGCTTCACACGAATCACTCCATATAAACTTGGCATTCTTCTGAGTCAGCCTTGTTAATGGAGATGCAAGTCTGGAGAAGTTTTGCACAAAACGACGATAATAACCAGCTAAACCGAGAAAACTTCGAATCTCTGTAACAGTAGTCGGTCTAGGCCAGTTAACAACTGCTTCAATTTTCTTATCATACGTTCGATAATTCTCATAATGTGTTAACTTCATTAATAATCTGGTAATTCCAATTCACGCAATATTTTATTTAATTCGTTTAACTATAAATTAAACAAACTAAATGATACTACTCAATTAATTGTCAAATTTAAATTTGCGGTGATAATGTAAAATTAACTGTAAAATATACCGATCGCGATTCGGAGTTCGGATTCGGACTCAGCGTGCGCAATGCAGCATTCTGCCTCTTTGGTTACCTCGCCGGACCGTCGCCGGCCGGTCACCTGACCGCCGTCTCCACCACCACATGCGGTGGCCGGAAAATCGATCTTGCCCAGAATTCAACAAGGCCTATACCAAAATGTTCGAAATTCACCCTAGGTTTCATTTTCGGTGTTGCTTTAGTGAGATCGGTCCTCAAACAGACCCGATCAAGCTTGATAGCCACCTTCACACCACCTTCAATGGTGGTTTCACCATCAGCACTCCACAGCCGCAATCGCTGCAGGGGAAACGTTCACCAGGAGAAGACGAATTGATCGACGCCTTCTCCTTGAGCAGAGCTTGCCCGAAACAGCATGAAATCGCCTGCGAGCTGATTGTTACAGGGCAAAAGCTTCGGAACCTCCTCCTCCAAATCGACACCATATCAGCTCAAACTATACCCATATTCCCATTCCTTGCGTTGAGTAGATAGTTTTAGAGCCTTCAAACATCGAAAATGGTGGCCGATGATCGGAGAACGATAGAGAGAGGAACAGAGGAGCTGCTGGTTAAGGAGAGAGAAACGCGACAGGGAGAGCTGAGTGAGAGAGAGCTGCGAGCGAGAGAGTAACAGAGAGAGGATGGTGGTCTCTTGCTGCCGTTCGGCCGGGGATGGAGGAGACAGAGAAGAGGTGGTGATCGGCAGGAACGAAGGAGAGAAGGGTCGGGGAGAGAGGGATGAACGGGAGAGAGAAACGTTCTCTCTTTCTTCATTTTTTTTATTTTTATTTTAAAATTATTAAATAAAAACAAAATAATAAAGTTTTTAATTATTAATAAAAATAAATCGTCCAAGTAAATTGCTGGGGAGAAAAAAATAGTAACGCATAGTATTTTTCAAAAATATCCGATTCGAGTCTAATTTTAATTAATTCGGTCCACTTTATCAACTCAGTCTGATTTTCCGTTGATTTCGAGATTTTCAATCGAGTTTAACTATTTAAATTTGGTTTTCGGGTTCGATTTACGGCATAAAATATTATTTTTTCACTAATTCTCATTGGTGAAAATTTATAATTAAATTTTAAATTAAAATTTTATAAAAATAAATTAACGGGTTATTTCATATGTATTCAAGATAGATAAATTAGAACTTAGCCAAAGCCAATGCTCTGATACCAAATGATGGGAAAACCCCAAGATTAGCTTACAATATGAAATTCCAATAAACAATTTAAGCAAGAACACTAACCAAAGACAAACCCTTCCCTACCAAACCCCCAAACAATAAGGATTGAGAATGTGGATTATAGGGCAGAAACAACAAGAAAGAAAACACCACAAGATGAAATCTTGATAAGTAATCAACTCTTAATGCAACAAGTGAAGAAGACAAACTCCTCACTCAAAGAAAAAACAAGCAGCCACAAGTTTGTGATAAAATATAATTTCTCTCATTTTACATCTTAAGCAGGCTATTTGTATGCCTTAAAAAAACCTAACACTCATGACAAGTATCTAAATAGGCTACCCTAAGGTCCAAACACATGGGTTCAACTAAAACACACTAAATGAAGTAATTTTAAACCCAAATAAACAAGTCAATTTAGGTTCAATTACATGCATAATAAAATCAGCCCAAAATAATAAGACCATATAATTTTAATAGAGCCTTTACAAAAGCCTAAAATTAACTTTTCTAGGCTTCCACAAGATAAAGAGGTCTTGGCCCATAATTCCCATCTTCATGTAGCTTTAGCTCTTAATCTACAAAATGTTGCATATAGCTTGGTAATGTCTCTTTCAGCCTTTTTACCTTGGATCTAATTATTGGTCCCGTTGGAAAGGCAAAAGGATCCTTAACTCGAAGCCCACACTCTATGCTCGTATCATCTGTGGTTAGTGTTTTCCTCAATTATATGCTATATTAGTACAGAAGTGAGACATATATGATGATATAAATTCATTGCAACCATATATATAGAGTCAGATAGAATGCCCATAATATAGCTCTTTCCCTAATCAAAATTAGTATAGGGTTCATGGAAAATATAGTACTAGTTTCCCACCAAATATATCTTATCTATTTAGCCCCGGTCCATATTATCCCCACATGGATGTAATATGTCATGGCTACACTACAGTTAACAACATCCCATATCATTCTATGGCCAAGGCTATTGCAACCACATCTAATATAGGACCATTGATCCCAGCTTACCTCTACCCCACTCCTGTCTGTTACTATATAGCATTAATCATACTCAATTGCCATAGAAGTTTATAAACATAGGAAGTAATGTAGTATCAAATAGTATGAACATATAGTATGATATATGATAGTATGTGGTAGATTACCTATTCATAGTATTCTAATTGCCTATTAGTATGATAAATGACATATGCCACTTATATCTTATGGCAAATTAGTTAGTGAATGAGGATAATCCATATATTCATTATAGATTGCACTAAATACACTATGGGGACAAGGGTACATGGGGTAGTGATAAATTATGCTATACATGAGGATATGATACACTTGTGGTTAGTCTTTTCCTCAATCAGATGCAACATTAGTACAAGAGTGACACATATATAGTGATATCAAATTCATTGCAACCATATATATGGAGTGAGATAGAACGCCCATTGGTATGAGATAGGGTAATAGAATCTGCAAGTTGTATACCATAATTTTTTCCCTAATCAAAATTAGTATGGGGTTCATGGACATTATACTACTAGTTTCCCACCATATATATCCATTTTCCCCCAGTCCATATAACCCCCACTTGAATATAATGTATCATGGTTACACTGCAGTTAACAACTTGCCATATAATTTTATGGCCAAGGCTATTGCAATGACATCTAATATAGCATCACTGATCCTAGCTTACCTCTACCCACTCCGATTTACATGATATTAGTCATGCTCAATCGCCATAGAAGTTTATAAACATAGAATATGATGTAATGCCGAATAGTACGAACATATAGTATGATATATGATAGTATATGGTGGATTATCTATTCATAATACTCTAATTGGCTATTACTATGATAAATAACTTATGCTAGTTATGTCTGATGGTAAACTAGTCTGTGATAAGGATAATCCATATAATTGTTATAGATTGCACTAAATACTTTGTGGGGACAAGACTACATGGGGTAGTCATATATTATGCTACACATGAGCATATGATACATCTGTGGTTAGTGTTTTCCTCAATTATATGTATATGCTACATTAGTATAGAAGTGAGACATATATGGTGATATCAAATTCATTGCAACCATATATATAGAGTGAGATAGAACGCCCATTGGTATGAGATAGGGTGATAGAATCTGCAAGTGGTATAATATAGTTATTTCCCTAATTAAAATTAGTATGGGGTTCATGGAAAATATAGTACTAGTTTCCCACCAAATATGTCTTATCTATTCAGCCCCAATCCATATTACCCCCACGTGGATGTAATATATCATGGCTACACTATAGTTAACAACATGCCATATCATTCTATGGCCAAGGCTATTGCAACCATATCTAATATAGGACCACTGATCCCAGCTTACCTCTACCTCACTCCTGTCTATTACTATACGGCATTAATAATACTCAATCGCCATAGAAGTTTATAAATATAAGAAGTAATGTAGTATCAAATAGTATGAACATATAGTGTGATATATGATAGTATATGGTAGATTACATATTCATAATACTCTAATTGGCTATTAGTATGATAATGTCAGTTATGTTTGATAGTAAACTAGTAAGTGAATAAGGATAATCCATATATTCATTATAGATTACACTAAATACACTGTGGGGACAAGAGTACATAGGGTAGTGATATATTATACTAGACATGAGAATATGATACACTTGTGGTTAGTGTTTTCCTCAATCATATGCTATATTAGTACAGAAGTGAGACATATATAGTGATATCAAATTTGTTGCAACCATATATATGGAATGAGATAGAACGCCCATTGGTATGACATAGGGTGACAAAATCTGCATATGGTATAATATAGTTCTTTCCCTAATCAAAATTAGTATGGGGTTCATGGAAAATATAGTACTAGTTTCCCACCAAATATATCTTATCTATTCAGCCCCAGTCCATATTACCCCCACGTGGATGTAATATATCATGGCTACACTACAGTTAACAACATGCCATATCATTTTATGGCCAAGGCTATTGCAACCACATCTAATATAGGACCACTGATCCCAGTTTACCTCTACCCCTCTCCTATTTGTTACTATAAGGCATTAATTATACTCAATCGTCATAGAAGTTTATAGACATAGGACTATGGTGATTGAGTATGACTAATACCGTATAATATCAAATAGGGGTGGGGTAGAGGTAAGCTGGGATCAGTGATCCTATATTAGATGTGGTTGCAATAGCCTTGGCCATAGAATGCTATGGCAAGTTGTTAACTTTAGTGTAGCCATGATACATTACATCCACGTGTGGGTTAGATGGACTAGGGTGAATAGATATATATGGTGGGAAACTAGTACTATAATTTCTATGAACCCCACACTAATTTTGATTAGAGAAAGAACTATGATATACGACTTGGTGATTTTGTCACCCTATGTCTTACCAATGAGCATTTTATCTCCCTCCATCTATATGTCTCACTCATGTACTAATGTAGCATATGATTGAGGAAAACACTAACCACAGGTGTATCATATCCTCATGTATAGCATAATATATCACTACCCCAAGTACTGTTGTCCCCACAATGTATTTAGTGCAATCTATACGATTATATATATTATTCTTATTCACTAACTAGTTTACCATTAGACATAACTCGCATAAGTCATTTATCTTACTAATAATCAATTAGAGTATTATGAATAGGTAATCTACCATGTACTATCATATATCATACTATATATTCATACTATTCGGTATTACATCATATCCTATGTTTATAAACTTCTATGGCGATTGAGTATGACTTTACCATATAATATCATACATGAATGTGGTAGAGGTATTCTAGGATCAGTGATCCTATATTAGATGTCGTTGCAATAGCCTTGACCATAGAATTTATAACACCCACAATCCAATCCGGGAGGACTAGACAACAAATGCCACATTCGATGCTCTAGCACCGTCTTATTCTACCCATTATCTCCAGATCGTATATTAGAAGTTGCTATGTTTTTTTAGGGAAGCAAGTAATCAAAATATAAAAATAGAGATTTTAGGGAAAATCCTATGAAAATTCACAAGAGTGCCCCTCAAAAATCTACTTGTCACACAAGGAAAACAATTACACTCCCAATATTTTTCCACCAAACCCCAACTCCAAATCAATATAACAAGGTTCGCAACACTTCTAAAATTTCATATTAAGTCATCTTATTATGTTATCATACATTTAAGGTATAACTACTATCAATCAAAGGATAATCATTATTAACCAACACCTTAATTCCATATAACAAATATTATAACTTAATTAATCACCAATCTCATTAATTCACAACTTAATATATACAATCTCTAAATTATTTACAAAGTATCTATACATGCCATAATTTATATTTCTATACATGTTATACCCAAGATTAATACTTCTACTCTGATGTTATCCCTTCGACCTTCAAGTAGCACCCACAGCTCATAACCTGCACGTAATAAAAATCAACGCGCTGAGTAGAACACTCAGTGATGCTAAATAATAATCAATTAAAATAGCAAGAAATGTCAGGTAATGAATCTCAAATGTCTTTAAAAATACTCAAATCAAAATATATATTAAGCACTGAAAACGTGCTAATTAAACTCAAATATTTTGAAAACCATAAAGAATTTCACTCTTAAAAATTAATACATAATCCAATAAATATAAGGTAAAATATCACAAATACAAATATATTTTCGATTTCTTTATATCAAAATAAAATTTCATTCTTAATTTAAGGAAAATCCATATATACAAATATATTTTCGTTTTCTTATAGCCGAATAAAATTTCATTCTTAATTAAGGAGTCGTACACATATAAAAGGAAATATAACTAGATTCATTTAATCGTAGCCTGTGAAACCGCCACCACATATCACATAACTGTGGCTAGTGCCATTACCTCAAATAACATAACCGTGGCCAATGCCACTACCTCAAATAACATAATAAGCACGTCCGCCTATTCATAAGGGTTGATAACCCTAGCATATGATCATAGCTTTCATATAACAGAATGGGCTAATAACCCGAGCATACTCATATATCGATATCAATCTTATTTTACTATATTTCAATCATGAATAGTAGAGCCCAAAATCAAAACCATTCTTTCACAAATAATCATGTTACTTATTCACAATTCTCAATCAAAACACTTTGTCACTTAATACTCATCATTTCAAAATCACTTAACTTACAACTTATAAAAATCCACCAAATTCCCCTTTTTCTCATACTTAATAAATTCAATTGAACATATTCAAAACATATGTATATAGTATGATATAAAATACTTAAATCAATACTTTAAAAAGAGTGAAAATCAAGCCTTACCTACTAAAGAAGGTTCGGCCACTCTTAATGAAAACAGAGGAGTGGCTTCCTCCATCAAAATCCTTAATTACCATCTCAAAATCATTACTCAAACCATTAAATTTATTAATTTAAACACTTAACCATGAAACCCATTTTACAATTCCAAAACCTTCTTTAAGTCATGAAAAATGCTAAAACATTATAATTCAAATTAGAGCTTTAAATTATCATCAAATCACTTATTAACAAACTCATTTAGGTTAAAATCAAGCTTAAAAATCAAAGAAACACAATGGCCCTTCACCTTACCAAGGTTCGGCCATTCTTCCAAAATCAAAAGGGAAACGGTTTCTTTTCAAAATGACCACACTTATTTCAATGAAATCCATCCAAAAACTCATTAAGATTCAAAGGACTTCAAAAGCATGAAATAAAACCAAGGCTCTTCCTCTTAAGGAGGGTTTGGCCTCTCTTGGTTAAAGGGGAAGGAGTGTTTTTCCTTCGCTTTTAAGCATTCTCCCATGCTTAAGAATCATGAAAAATCAATTTAAATCATTCAAACATCCATAACTCAACACAATTCACAAAATTCTCCAAAATCATTCAAAACCTAAAAATTGTAAACTTTAAGAATTTGAAAGATGAAGTGTAATATTATTACACTAACCTTTAGAATAAGCTTTAAGAAGCTTAGAAAGCTTCAGTCTTTAGCTTTCTCCTTCCTTTTGGAGGAGGGTTCTCTAACTTCTTCAAAGTAGGAGAAATACCCATTAGAATCAAAAATTAACAAAAGAAATAGATGGAACATAATTCAATGCATCAATTACATATCCTAACCATGAATTCTACTTATTAATTCATAAAACTCAAAAATCACAACTTACTTATTTTTGGTGAAAACTCCAATTCCTTAGCTTAGGACTCTAAATTCCTACTCTTTTCACTTAATTTTTAAGGTTTAATTACTACAGTTTGGTTTAATTAATGAAATTTAAGGTAATTTAGAGGTAAGAAAAATTAAAGAAATGGAGAAGAAGAAGGAGGTGAAGTTGGCGTTGGAGAAGAAGAAGAAGAAGAAGAAGTGGTATGTGGATAAGCTTTGTTGACCAAGTCAACAAGCTAATGTTGCTAATTCACCAAAATTTGGCATGTGTATGGCTTAAATCAAGTCAAAATATTCTAATCCAAAGGCTCTAAATATTCATCAATTAATTCTCTTCCAAATATTACTCAACTCCACCAATTAATTAAATTAACTCCACAAAAATAATTTCTCATTTATTCCTTAATATACGACACTAGAAATAATATTCATTAAATGCCTTAATTCACCAAAAATATTCATAAAATATTTTCTACCCACCTAAATCATGCAAACATGCTCCAAAAATATTAAATAAAATATTAGACGCACGTAGTAATTTTTTTTCGGATTGAAATAATACCAAGTCTTGGACCGATGGCACTATTCACAGACCGATAAATCACTATTATCGACGCTAAAAAATTGTCCGTTACAGAATTGATGGCAAGTTGTTAACTATAATGTAGCCATGAAACATTACATCCATATGGGGGTTATATGGACTAGAGGTGAATAGATATATATGGTGGTAAACTAGTACTATAATGTCCATGAACTCCATAACTAATTTTGATTAGGGAAAGAACTATAGTATAAGACTTGTTGATTCTATCAACCTATGTCATACCAATGGATATTCTATCTCACTCCCTATATATGGTTGCAATGAATTTGATGTCATTGTATATGTCTCACTCCTATGCTAATGTACCATATAATTGAGGAAAACACTAACCACAGCTATATCTTATCATCATGTATAGCATAATATATCACTACCCCATATATTCTTGTCCCCATAATGTATTTAGTGCAATCTATTATGATTATATGGATTATCCTTATTCACTGACTAGTTTACCATCAAACATAAGTGGCATATGTCATTTATCACACTAATAGCCAATTAGAGTATTATGAATAGGTAATCTACCATGTATTATCATATATCATACTATATGTTCATACTATTCGATGCTACATCATATCCTATGTTTATAAACTTCTATGGCGATTGTGTATGATTAATGTCATATAATATCATACAAGAGTGGGGTAGTGGTAAGCTGGGATCAATGATCTTATATTAGATGTTGTTGCAATAGCCTTGGCCATGGAATGGTATGGCAATTTGTTAACCGTAGTATGACCATGATACATTACATCCACGTGGGGGTTATATGGACTAGAGGCAAATAGATATATATGATGGTAAACTAGTACTACAATTTCCATGAACTCCATAACTAATTTTGATTAGGGAAAAAACTATGGTATACGACTTACTAATTCTTTCACCCTATGTCATACCAATGAGCATTTTATCTCACTCCAGATATATGGTTGCAATGAATTTGATATCACTATATATGTCTCACTCCTGTACTAATGTAGAATATGATTGAGGAAAACACTAACCACAGGTATATCATATCCTCATGTATAGCATAATATATCACTACCCTATGTACTCTTGTCCCCACAGTGTATTTAGTGCACTATAATGAATATATGGATTATCCTTATTCACTGACTAGTTTACTATCAGACATAACTGGCATATGTCATTTATCATACTAATAGCCAATTAGAGTATTATGAATATGTAATCTACCATATACTATCATATATCACACTACATGTTCATACTATTCGGTACTACATCAGATCCTATATTTATAAACTTCTATGGCGATTGAGTATGACTAATATCGTATAACATCATACAGGAGTGGGGTAGAGGTAAGCTGGGATCAGCGATCCTATATTAGATGTCGTTGAAATAGCCTTGGACATAGAATGGTATGGCAAGTTGTTAACTATAGTGCAGCCATGATACATTATATCCACGTGAGGGTTATGTGGACTGGGGATGAATAGATATATATGATCAGAAACTAGTACTATAATGTCCATGAGCCACATATTAATTGATTTGGGAAAGAACTACGGTATAAGACATGCTGAAGAAAGCAATAATGAGGTCCTTAAATTTTGATTCTGTCAATAGTTTGGTCCTTCCATCCAAATTACATCATTTTCTCATTAGTCTTAACAATTTAAATAAGTCCAAAGAGAGAGAAAATTTAAATTCCAATAAACACCCCCCATTACCCTCTATTAACTTATTCACTCCACTCTTTTTGCTTAGCAACAACTTCCCTTTCTCTCTCTTTCCCCATCTTCTTCTTCTTTTTATCCTCTAATTTATGTAGATTTGATTTTCTATTTGCCTTTTGCTCTATTTTATTTTT
Source organism: Jatropha podagrica (assembly GCA_947857235.1). Lineage (NCBI taxonomy): Eukaryota > Viridiplantae > Streptophyta > Magnoliopsida > Malpighiales > Euphorbiaceae > Jatropha > Jatropha podagrica. Next base: position 12,390 of record CANUEP010284050.1, on the reverse strand, counting down.
GCAGTTTTGATTATTTGATTTTGTACTTTAAATTCGTGTAATCATCTTGGATAATAATGAATACCAAAAAAAAAATCAAACACAGCATCTTGTCATTAATAGTTGAGAAAACTATAGTATGTATTTGGTGAGAACTACAAAAGTGGAGGTGTCAAGATCTGGTGTTGCAGGGACATTCAAAAATTACAAAAAGGAGTATAGGTTCCATGAGAATTAGAAATAATGTAGCATTCAAATGAAGGAATAGGAGTGCTTTTGCTTTTTCCCATATTTGATTGATATATATGTCGTTTATGTCATTTCATTTTATATGCAAAACTGCAAGTCTATTTGTGTGTATATATATGTAAAGAGTGATGTTGGAGCTTTTGGACTAGTAGGAGAGATTTTTGTAATATATGGTGGTGTGGTGTTGAACCCGTTGGTGAAGCAGTGGTGGAGGTCATTGTATTTTCGCTACAAATCTCTAATGCGGTGAAGACATGAGGAAGAGAGCTTCAAGCCTGAAGTTCTATGGTCACGAAATACATATGGGGATATTTTTATCCTTACATATTGATTTAACTGTTAAATGTGAGTGTTTTGATGGAAGGACTAAACTATTGATGGAATCAAAATTTAGGGACTTCATTATTGCTTTTTAAAAAATGAGGTCCCCAATTGTTTATTACACCAAAATTTAGGGACCTTATTATTTTTTTCCCTATATTATATATAGTTATAGATTATTATGAGAAGATAAAAGAAAAAGTAGCTAATGTCTCATCACAATCTCCCTCGTATGATAAAAAATCAAGCATATGATAGCTCCTATCCTCTAGTTACTAAGATTTCATGGAACAACAAAGTCAACTGACTCTCAATTATAATTCTATAGACTATGGTTTCAATTAAATAATTGAATTAGTTCGAATCGACATATCCGATTTAATTTTTTTTTAAATAAATTTAATTTAGTTAGCCAACTGTCAATTATCTGTCTAAAAGCATAAAATTATTTTAAAATTATTCTTCGGAGAACAAATCGGATATATAGACACACACACGAGTAATTACTAAATGAAGTATTCTTCTATTTTTCTCTTATTTATATTAAATAAAATTTGTGAGCTTGGAGTAATGATGTGAAATGAAAGATAATTTAAGTAAAATTAATTCATCATGTGTAACAATTTTAAAAAATTTATATTTATGGAGGGAGAAAGTATTCTCAATCATTTAACGAAATTTATAACATTATGAATATTTTTTTTATATAAAAATTTCTTATTTCTTTTTTTTTTCAATCATTAATGAAAATTATTAATATCATTTAATAGTATTCACGGCTAATAAAATTTAAGGAGCTAAATTTTTTTTATAGGAGAAAAAACTTATATTACTGATTTTTTTAATATAAAAGAAAAATAAAATTAACAGAGGAAGGAAAACGCATATAGTAAAAGTTGGGGTTAAAATTCTTTCAATGATCAATTTTTGTCAAAACATAACTGTAAAGGGGAGAGAGAAAAAGTATATTGATTAAAAAATTCATGAATGGCAAAAAAATTAAGCCTGGCAATTCGATGAATACTGATATATTTTGGAATTAAATTTAAAAGAAAAATTATAAGAAAGAACTGAATCTTTTTTCAGCTTATGTTACATTTTTTTAATATAAAAGAAAAATAAAAATAATTTTCTCTACAAATTTATTTTATAGTTTTTATTTTTTCCTTCTAATTTGATGAGATAATCATCAAAATATTCTTTTCCCTTATATTCCTTTCTTATTTCTAAATAGAATAATTTTTGCTTATTAATATTAGTTTAGTTTTCTTTTTTTTTTTTTAACTTATATGACATTATCTAAAAATATAAAACAATTATCTTCTTATAATTGTGCTAAATAACTGTTGTTGTTACACTTGGCAATTTGAGAGGTTTAATTTGACTGTCATATAAGATAGACTTCTCTGCTTTTATATATTATATAAATTTTAGAATTTTTTGTATTTTTTATATTTCGATTGGCTGCACATTAATATTAATTAATTTAATACTTTTATTTTGAAATTAAATGGTACTAATATCTATTTATATCTAAAATCATTTTAAACTGGAATAAAAAACTCAATTGACCACCCTTGGACTTGGGTCAAATATTCAAATTTCACATAAATGACATTTTTTGCCTAAAAACTCTATATAGCTCAAATTCGCCTTTTTTTTTTATCTTATACCATGGCTTTGCATACCACACAGGCAAAGTTGATTTTTTAATTTAATTAAATATTTTAAAATGTAAGAGCAATCTAACAAACTATAATCCCTAAAACCCTAATGTAATTAAATTCCTACAATAATCCTTAAATCTCTAAATAAGAAACCCAAATTGAGTGATGATTTCATAAGAATCGAGTATGAGTTCACTGAGCAGCCACTTGACGAGGATTTGTGTCATTATTTTCACAAAGAGAATGATTTGGGTTAATGGAAAAAAAATATATATTCTTAATGTATGTAAATATACAGGTTTTTGTGGGAAGTTTTGTTGCCAGGCACGAGTAAAGAACCAAAGATTTGTATTAGAAATGGCGAGGTCATGAAGCAAGAATGCCCAAGCTCTCATTCCTTCCCTCCCCACTAGTTATGCGGCCACTCCTACAAGTTCAAGGTCATTGATCTTTATATTGGCTTTGCGGTTTTTACTTCTCTTGTTCAGGTAGGTTTTGTTCATTATTAGATCATTTCCATTCAATTCTTTTCTTTAAGAGTATTTACTTGTGTAGACACAGCAGTCCTTATTGTTATCTCTTTATCCAAGTGAACAAAGAACACAAGGAATTCAAGGATATACCACTAGAGTGTGCTTTTGCTGATTTTGTTCTTTGCAATTTTGTGCTTCATTTGGTGATTTTAAAGTTTCTAAATTAATTTTTAGCTAATGATATGCTAGATACACATTTCTTCAATTGTAATTTCAAGACAGTATATTAAAATTCAATACAAATTAAAATAAAAGTTAAAAGTGGAGGTCCCGCTAAATCCTACAAATTATAAAAGAAAGAAGAAAAGAAGTTGACAACTTGAAGAGAAAAACGACGGTTTACATTTATTGATTTATTGACAATTTGACAAGATTGTTATCATTTTGTACTTGGCTACTTATCAAATACTTTGCCTATAAATAGGCTATGACTTGAGAAGTAGTACACAACAAAGAAAAGCAAATAAAAAGAAAAGAGAGATGAAGAGAAGGTGTGTGCAAGTGTGGTGAGGGGTAAGAAAATTGTTTATTTGAGTTGTAAAAATTTTTGTTTAATATCTCATAAAATAAGTTTTTTCAATTAAATACAATATTTAATTAGATATTTATTTTATTTTATTATATCTCCCCTTATTAAAATCCTACGTAGTAACTATAAAATATTTTATTACGTGGATTAAATGTCAGGCCACATAAGTGGATACATAGGCATATGTGTGCCGCACTTCGTCCCATTAGACAATCTAGCTGTTCACTTTATAGAAAACACTAGATTGAATAATAAAAAATGCAAGTCCATGCACTTAATTGTCTTTTTTTTTATTTAAACGCCAAAATATATTAAAAAAAGACAAGTACATGCACCAAAAATAACATTATCTCATATTCCTTATTATTAAAGTCAAATTTGTCTTTTTCATAGTTAATGTATAAATACATTATCAATATCCACACATGTCATATAACTTATACCACTTTTGGTGATAAGATTTATTTTTAATTATTTATATGACCATCATAATTACTAAGATTATTATTTTAATTATAATCTCACTAATATTCTCAATGTTATATATTTTTGTCATTGTTTACATCCATGTCTAATATCATATATTATTGTATTTATTTCAGAGAATGTATCAGATTTAGTTGGGTGGATATCACTATACTCATCTCCAATATTATATGTTATTCTATTCACTTCGCATGGAGCAAATTCAGTTGGCAATATTATGGTATTTATTAAGAACTTTTTATCTTGCTCAATGACAAAAGAATATAACGTAAATTTAAAAGGTTTTTTTCAACCATTTCTCTTTATGTTACTCTTGCAGGATTATATTTGAGGCATAAATATTATTAATAATTATATATCAAAGTTAATATAAGCTTTAAACATAATAATAATAATATTTAAAAAATAAATAAATAAATTCTCAAAGTTTATACCGCATGAATAATAGTATCCCAATATATAACAATAATTAAAATAATAAAATAACAACATTAATGTTGCAAAATTAAAATAACTTATTCAATCTCACGACAATAGATACATCTACCATGATGAGCACCGTAACTTTCTTTTAAATAATTCCAAAGGATAAATAAATATTTAATTATCAAATATTCAATAAAAAAGTATTGCCTTCGTGTTATTTTAAAAGATTTTTAATTTCCTTCTTTAATTGTGTTTCTAAACTCCATTATATCCAAATATCTTTCATCACTTTACATTTATAATAAATAAGTTTTACCCATCTATACTATATATAAATATGGAAATAGAATGAAAATAATGAGATTTTCAATAGCGCTCTTAATGAAATTTGAAATATATTAAAATAACATTAGTCATAATCGATTAAAAAATTATATTTTATTAATTAATTTAATATAATTTATTAAAATTATTTTTTAAATAAATATGTATAGATCAGTAAGCATTACAAAATTTAAATTTTATCTTTTTAAAATTTATTTTTAATAAATATATATATGACAATATAACATTTAAAATTTTACATTTTATTTTTTAAGTTTATTTTTTTAATATTTCGATCGATTATAATTTAAAAGATTTTATGTAGAAGATATAAAAAAGAAAAAAAAAGTATGTTTAATTGTTATTCTTTATTTGTTATGTTTATATGATTTAATTAGATATATTTTTAAAACTTAAATTTTTTTAATAGAATATACATAATTTAGCCTTTCAAATTATATTGACCTATTTTCTATTGTTAACATATAATAATATTAGATTCTAAGTAAACTCTAAGTAAAATATAGGATTTTTAAAATCTTTATTTTAATATAATTTATTTTAACTCTGATATATATATCTCAAATTATATTGAAGGGGAACGGATTGTTAAATGCTTTTAAAATTCAATTTTGAATTTTAATGATTAACAAATTGTGCGGCAAGCATCAAATACACATTTTACAATAAAATTTAAATAAAAAAACTTTTATGGACTTTTTAGTGGTGCGCAAAAAAAATTCAGCTTTATGTGTTTTTGGCTATTGATTTCATGCTTTTAAGTAAAATTTTAAAAAAGAAAAATATTTATTTTTAAGACAAAAAGACAGACAGGTAAAACCCTCTCTTCCTGACCCGTTGAAAAAAGTAAACAAAAATTCTTTGCCTCCTTCTTCTACTGTTCCTTCCCACAGATTTCCCATCTCCTTCTTCAAATTAGGGTTTTTCTAATCCCTGTTCCTCTCTCGGCTCTTCATCTTCAACTGTAAGCTTCGATTAAACTTCCTTCCAAAATTTGTTGTATTTATTATGCTATCCGGTAATCGTGCTCTTTCTACCTACCATAATCCCCAGTATTTTATGTATTTTTTTTTTTGTTACTTTGAGTTGATCGTTTCTCAATTTTTTTAGCGATTCAAGCTTGTTCTCGCGTGTACACTCTTCAATTTTTGTATTGATGGGCTTTTCTTTGAATCAAAACCCTGCTTCGGTGGTCGTGGTGGCTTTAGGTTCCTAGGTCCAGAGTTGCTAGTGTTAAACTGATTATTTGCAAGTTGGTTGAGAGATGAATTACAGATGCTTGATTTTGGTTTTGATTTTCTTTTTAATGTTAGAATCAGTTTCACTGTTTGAGTAGATGAAAAATTGGATTTTAGTTAATTTTGAAATTAATTGAGTGACTAAATGCTGATTTGTGTTTGGGAACTTAATTTTCTGTAGAATTGATATAATTTTCCTGGATGATATTTATTATGCTAGTGTTGATAACTGAATATTTTATGCATGAATTCACTTGATAAAAGATAATAAGTTTTTCATACTTAGTTGCAATAATACTTGACGTCATATTTTGAAATTTGATATTTTGCATAGTAAGTGTGTGCTAGGTGATTTTATACCAAATTCTGTAAATGTGGGTTACAAATTAGATTATAGGATTACAGGTAATAAGAGTAACTCTAGGTGGAAAGAGATAGAGAGAATATATAGCATGATCACTAAGAACATATGTGGTTAGTTATCTTTGCATATTGATCAAAGGGCAAGTTTATCAAAGGATAAAACTTGCAGGAGGAAACAAGATAGATGTTAGTTATAAAACTCTGATATGAATATTTTTTTTATATATAATCTAAATATTCTTATTTTGAATTTTGATCCTTAATTATTATGATGGAACAAAAGAGCAAAGCAATGATATATGTTTTATCCTCTTTACATGGGTAAGAGGATGGTAAGTTACCATACATTTAGTTATTCTCTCCACATTTAGTGAAGTGATTTTATCAATTAATTTGTTGTCTTGAACTTTTATTGTCTCTATCATGATAAAAGTGCAGATTTGCAGATGGAGGTCAATAAATTTAGACTTAAGCAGATTTGCTAGCTGTCAGTTTTCTCTGTCTTAAACCGAACAGTTTATTAGCAACCTAAGCGGTTTAGTTTTTTTTGTCCTAAATCAGATAGTTTGCCAAGTAGCCCAGTTTTTTCTGTCCTAAATCAGACAGTTCGCCAGTGGTCCAAGTTTCCTTCGTCCTAAATCTGACAATTCGCAAAGCGGCTCAATTTTATCCGTCTTAAATCGAACAGTTTGCTAGTGGCCAAGTTTTCTCCCTCCTAAATTGGATAGTTCGTTAAGTGGCTTAAGCGGTCCAGTTTTCTCTGTCCAAAATCAAACAGTTCGTCAGCATCTACGCGGCTCGATTTTCTCCGTCCTAAGTTGGATAGTTCACCAGAAGTCTAAATTTTTTCGTCTTAAATTGGACAGTTCCCCAGCGGCTATAGATAGTCCATCCATTTGGACATATGAAATTCTCTAATTTAGACTTAAGCGGTCTATAGATAGTCTATTCGTTTGAATATATGCAGTTCTCTATTTTGGACTTAAGTGGTTCATAGATAGTCCATCCGTTCAGATACATGCAATTTTTAATTTTGACTTAAACGGTTCATAAATAGTCTATTAATTCGAATATAAGCGGTATTCAACAAATTCAAATTTAAGCAGTCCAATAATTTAAGCTTAATCAATTCAAATTATAGCTGTCCGTTGATTCAAATTTAAACATTTGTTGAATATAAATGACCAGTACTTTTGAGGAGATTACTCTTAATATATAATAATAAAATATATTAAATAATAATATTAGACTCTAAATAAATTCTAACTAATAGATAATATGAGATTTTCAAAACTCTTGAGCTTATCTTAACTCCAATATATATATATTAAATTTACTTCAAAGGCGGATGGATTTTCAAACACTCTTAAAATTCAATTTTAATGATTAAAAACTATGGTTTAACTTAATTTGATTTTTGTTTTGCTTATTATTAAATTAACATATTAAAGCTAAAAAAAATTAACGAATATAAGCCAAACTAAATTTTTTTTTCTAATTTTTTAAAATTTTTAATTCTTTTATTTTGATGTGCTCTGCCTCAGGTTTGATAAGTAAAAATGAATGATTTAATAATCAAATTAATATTCACGAGCTATGTTGAACTAAAGAGAGAAGTAATCAAAGAACTTGAAGTTGGATCTAATCCATGGATAATGCATCAAATATGCAAACGCCATCTATCTTGATCTCAATTTAATAATAACTAATTGGATCTGACCCGTGGATAATCTCAAATTATAGAATTAGAATTGTAATTATCAATATAATTTCTTGTTTAATAATAACTAATTACTCCAATCCGCATAATGCGTGAGCCTTCACCTAGTTATATTTATTAATATTCTGAGAACCGAACAAGTTAGTGAATCGGTGAAAATAGGAGGTTCACTGAATTAGAGAGTTTAACTGCATTCAATACGGTTTAATCGAATTTTTATTATATAATATTTTTAAATATATTTATTAAATAAAGTTTAAAATATGGGTTATAAGAAAAATTTTTTAACTTAAATAAAAAGATTTTCAAATTTGGTTTTTACAAAAAAAAAAAAATTAGTAAATAATTTTGAAAAAATAAAATATGAATAAATTTAAAACTAAAAAAATTAATTAGTATAAGATATATTATTATTTTTCATTTAATTAACATATTAGGACTTAGGGTTTATGTGAAAGAGAGAAAAAGAAGTTTTGAAACAAGCAATTGGCTTGATAAATTTTCATATACGGTTTAGGATATATATAATACATAGAAAATAATTCAAAAAAGGAAAATAATCTCCTAATATCTCCTAATAATCTCCTAGTATCCTTTTAATATATGCACAATCTACCCTAATAATTACAAGATTCTAACACTCCCCCTCAAGCTGGAGCGTACATGTCATATGCTCCTAGCTTGTTACGAATGTATTCAATACGAGGACCTCTAAAAGATTTTGTAAGGATATCTACTAACTGATCATTCGAACTAACAAAAGAGGTAGAAATACATCTTGATTCAATCTTCTATCTGATGAAGTGACAATCTATCTCTAAATGTTTTGTCCTTTCGTGAAACACTGAATTAGAGCCAATGTGAAGTGCTGCTTGATTATCACATATTAACTTCATCTTTTTAATTTCTCCATATTTCAATTCTTGAAGAAGTTATTTTAGCCAAATAAGTTCACACGTAGCTAGTGTCATGGCTCGGTTTTCTGCTTTGTACTTGATCTAGCTATAACAGTTTGCTTTTTACTCTTCCAAGATATCAAAATTTTCTCCAATCAGAACACAGTATCCTGAAGTAGACCGCCGATCAGAGGGAGAACCTGCCCAGTCTGCATCAAAATATTCAAAAATTTGTGAGTGACCCCTATCTTCATACAACAAGCCTTGGCCAGGAGTTCCCTTAATATATCTTAGAATACGAATCACTGAGTCCCAATGGCTATCACATGGAGATTGAAGAAATTGGCTAACCACGCTTACTGCAAAAGATATGTCAGGTCATGTGATTGTAAGATAGTTTAGCTTACCAACCAATCTGAGATATCTACCAAGATCTTCTAATAACTCCCCTTGTCCAGAAATAAGTCTAACATTTGGGTTCATGGGAGTTTCCACATGTTTACAATTTAGCATGCCAGTTTTTTCTAGCATATCCAGCACATATTTCCTTTGGGAGATGTATATACCTGTCTTAGATTAAGCTACTTTGATCCCCAAGAAATACTTAAGATTTTCTAAATCTTTAGTCTGAAACTGGCTAAACAAATGTTGTTTGAGATGAAAAATCCCTTGATAATCATTATCTGTTATCACTATGTCATCAACATAGACCACTAGGTAGATACACTTACTATGATCTCCATGTCCATGTTTATAAAATACTGAATGATCAGCTTCACTCTAGTTCATCCCAAATTATTTCACAATAGCACTGAATCTTCCAAACCATGCCCTAAGAGATTGCTTTAAACCATACAGAGATAGACGTAAACGACACACTAAGCCAGACTCCCCCTAAGTAACAAAACCAGGTGGTTACTCCATATAAACTTCCTCAGCCAACTCCCCATGTAAAAAGGCATTCTTGATGTCAAGCTGATGAAGGGACCAATGATGTATAGCTACTAGAGATATGAGAAGACTGACAGATACAATCTTAGCCACATGAGAGAAGGTGTCACTATAATCAAGGCCATAGATCTAAGTGTATCCCTTAGCAATAAGACAAGCTTTAAGACAATCAATTTTGCCATCTGGACCAACCTTGACAGTATAAACCCAACGACAACCAACAGTACTTTTGCCAGTAGGTAATGGAATAAGATCTCAAGTTCCATTAGAATGAAGTGTAGTCATCTCTTCCACCATAGCCTAACTCCACCCTGGATATGATAATGCTTTCACTCACAATCTTAGGTATAGGGACATTAGACAAGGAGATAAACAATGATAGCTCAAAAAATTATAAATGGGGTGTGGATTCCGTGTGGAATGAATACCTTTACGGAGGGTAATGGAAAGTGGAGCTTCCTCTGCTAATGGCATGACCGGTGTAGGAGGTGATATCGGTATAAGAGATGAGTCATCGAGTAATGTACCTGCATCATGAAGAGAATTAGTAGGAGGGTCAATCTACGAAGGTCAATGTGAATAGACTTGAAGAGTAAGGACAGGAAGAGTCGCAGAAGTAGGATCCTCGTTGACCGTGTGTTGTGAAAAATATGGAGAAGTCTCAAAAAATGTCACATCAGCAGCGACAAAGTATTTATTGAGTGACCGGATTATAACATTTGTATCCTTTTTGGAGACGAGAATACCTTAAGAAGATACACTTGACTGATTTTGGTTGAAGTTTGTCTTTTACTGGAGTATGATCATAAACAAAACATGTACAACCAAAAACTCAGAGAGGAAGACTATGAGAATTCTGATTTAGAAAAATAATAGAGTGAGGACTCTGATTATTTAGAACAGAAGAAGGCATGTGATTAATGAGGAAACAGGCAATAAGAGTGGCATCCCCCTAAAAATGTAATGGCACATTATTACTAATAAGTAAGGGCTGTTTCAATGAGGTGCCTATTCTTTCTTTCAGCAACTCCATTCTGCTGAGGAGTATGAGCATAAGAAGATTGATGCATTATTCCCTAAGAAGACATAAATTGATTAAAAGGGTGAGAAAAATACTCTCTGGCATTATCACTATGTAATATTTTAATAGAAAGTTCAAATTGATTACGAATTTCAGCACAGAAAGTTTGAAAAATAGAAAATAATTCTAAACGATTTTTCATAAGAAACAACCAAGTACATCGAGAATAGTCATCAATAAAAGTGACAAAGTAATTAAAACCCAACGTGGAACTAACACGACTAGGATCCCATACATCTAAATGAACAACGTCAAACATAGCCACAGCCCTATAATTGACACGCTTGGGAAAAGAGGCACGAGTTTATTTCCCAAGTTGACACGACTCACGCTCAAGAGAAGATAATGTAGAAAGACTGGGAACTAATTGTTTAAGCTTGATGAGACTGGAATGTCCGAAACGACGATGAAGGAGGTTAGCGAAAGCAGTGGAAGTAAGCGCAACTGTGGTTTTAGGTGAGGAAAGATAGTACAATCCTTGTGACTCATATCCTACTCTAATCATCTTCGTCGTACGTCGGTCCTGCACAAAAACATAGTCAGCTATAAAGGATACAATACAATTAAGCTGTTTGGTCAATTTGCTAATGGAGATAAAATTATATGGACATTTAGGAGTAAATAGTACTGAGGTTAGAGTAATTGAGGGAAGAGGTTGTGCTTCTCCAATTCCTTTAATTACAATTTGAGAACCATTGGCTAAAGTGACAGTAGATGTGTTTGAAGGAACAGAGAGATTAGAGAAAAGAGTTTCATTACCAGAGATGTGATCAGAAGCACCAGAATCAAGCACCCAAGGATCAGGAACAGTGGATTTGGATAGACAAGCAATTGAATTACCAGACTGAGAGATGGTAGATGACTGTTGTTTAGCTTGTTGTTTAGCTATCTGAAATTGTAAATACTCACTATAGTCTATCCCAAATAGGGTAATAGCACTAAATGCTTGATCAGGTAATGGCAGAAGTCCAGCACTAGTATTCTAAGCCAAGTGAGCAACAGATTTGCCAGCATTGAAAGAATGATTATGCGATGGTTTACGATGCAATTTCCAACAACTTTCCCAAGTATGACCAGCTTGTCACAATGAGTACAGTGTTTGGATTTATTACCTTTCCACTTTCGAATATTATTCTGAACTGCAAATACAGATGCTTCCATATTTTGTGATGAAGCTGGGGTTACAGAGATGCGAAAGAGACGAGCAGAGACATCCTCCAAGGTGGGAATTACAGAACCTATCAATATTTGATCTTGGACTGAACTAAGATCAGGTCAAAGACCTATGAGTGCCAAAACCATGAAGAATTTATTTCTTTATTGTTCTTGTGTAGCAATACTTTCTGAGAAAGGCATAAGGGAATTAAATTCATCAAGTAAGGTCTCAACTTGTCCAAGATAACTAGCCATATCCTACTGATTTTACTGCAAGTTAATAATATCATACACCACTTTATATATTCATTGTATATCATTGGTATATAGTGTCTTGGCTTTGGTCCACACCTTACAACAGGTTTTGCAGGATTGAAATAAGGGAAGCAACTTAGGCTCAAGAGAATGCCATAACAAACTACATAATTGTAACAAACTACATAATTGTGCA